>CAVNYN010272934.1:0-32387 GCA_963692815.1 Nyctanthes arbor-tristis | reverse complement strand
TTGATCAGAATAATCACTTCCATCCTCTCTAACGTTAGGAAATGTAGATCCTTGAAATCCTTTTGAGTTATTGTTGAAGCTCAACCTGTCAGATTGATCAGGAAACTGAATGGTGCATCTATCCTTCATAATGGAACGGTCACCCAGTGGTGAACTAGAGGAGCCTTGCACAGAGGTAGATGAAGTTTTATGCATATTAAAAAAGGGATCTTCATATGAATCCAAAGGAAACTCAATTATCTTGTCAATTCGAGGGGCATTAACTGAAACATCTGGAGACTTGATACTGTCAATGATCCCAAGACTAGGCCTATGACGAAAACTGTAAACTGTGTCTTTCGCCGGTAATGGTAGAGAAGCTCTACGAGTAGTAGCAACCGATTTCTTGATCAATGTTCTTGAATTTTGGAGCTGCAGACATCATTTTTACAGTAAAACCATGTCAGAAGAGAAAAACCGTGAACAATGTCCTTAGAATTTTGTCATTGCTAATGACTAATCCATGTTATGTTAGGTTCCCTGAGGGAAGGGCAAAGGGAAGGCAGAAGGTTGTATACTTCTTCAGCTTTTCCTAATTTCAGGTAAGAAATGGGAGGGGATGAAAACAATCGAAAATTATGGAAGAATTATCATGTGTGCCAGATATGCCCTTAATTTCTTGGTCTACATATT
The DNA here is from genome assembly GCA_963692815.1 of Nyctanthes arbor-tristis. Taxonomy (NCBI): domain Eukaryota; kingdom Viridiplantae; phylum Streptophyta; class Magnoliopsida; order Lamiales; family Oleaceae; genus Nyctanthes; species Nyctanthes arbor-tristis. The sequence goes on along the minus strand of CAVNYN010272934.1, from coordinate 31,715 downwards.
TTTAGACATGATTATTTTAGTCATGAAACCCATGTCGCATGGGTACTTTTTGTTTTAAAGCAAAAATAGGTCAAACCATTTTCACTCTAACACTACCTCCTCCACCACTCATTTCTAGTTATTCATTTCAATTCAAAAAAACATAAAATATTATATATTTACCTTTAACTTCAGCTGGGTACAAATTTACATTTATTTATTAGATTCTTATCTAGCAAATCTCTCCAACTAAAATATTATTGATCTGTTAAATATAATGACATCTTAAAATAATGGCATATCAATCACAGCAAAAGATGTCTACTTTATCTCCTAAAATAACAAATGATGTTAATCAGTTGAGGACAAATTTCTGGTACAATTTATGAAAGTTAAAGTATAAGATTCATATATAATCTTGTTTGGATAATACAATTTGGTCATACATTCTTATCTTTGACTTCACGTATTGATCAATTTAATTAAGAAATTACATGTACAATCGTAATTAATCTCAAAGAAAATTAATAAGCAGCTCATACAAGCGGATAAGCTGGATTATGTTCTTTTAATTAGAATCAACATGCTAGATCACTGGCCAAGGTTATTAAGATCACTAAGTTAATTGAGATGACTAGTTCAATAAAGGCTTCTTATTTTTCCTAAGCAGACAAAACATGACTATGAACCGATTATTTCTGCAAAAACAATTCGATTCCTTTTTAACCTACATCTAAGAAACAAAATGCTTTAATTGCTTGCGCGAAATTATCTTGTGAGCATACCTGTTCACGATTCTTCGACAGCTCTGATTTTCTTTTGGACATTGGAGAAGCATTTATAGCAGATACTTTTGGGTTTTTGACAATCCTTGATGTTTTTGAAGTAACATTTTTAGTAATGACAGTTCCTTCATGTGAGCTTCCAGTCGACAATTGTCTTGTTCTCTGACGAAGAACAAAAGGTGTACTTTCTGTCCTTTGCATAGAAGAATGGTAACTCTGATCGGCTTCAGATACACTGGGATTCAAAGTCCTGTCATTTCCACATGATAATCGTCTCACTCTATTCACGGGAGGGATATTAGGTGGCTCTGAAAATCTAATCTTCCTTGTCTTGTTTGTTTCAGTATCAGCCCATTGAAGTGGCAGATTGTTGCGTCTGGGGCAATTGAGTTTAAGATGAGTATTAACAACATAGGGTTGAAGGTGAGGGTGCCTAAGAAGTTCTGCAGCCTGCCACAATGATGATATACTGATTAGTCAAATAAAAAATTTTCATTATATAAAAATATGAGCCTTCATACCATTTAAATTGATATCTAATAACAAGGAAAAGAGGAAACAAATGGCAAGACATGCTTATATTTCACATGATATATACAAGAAGCTTTTCTTTTAAGCTTCAAAAAGGATGCTTCAGAAGCCACCGTACAATCCTACCCAGTCTTGCTTCAAGACTTTTGTGCAAACACATTTTCATTTGCTGTAATGCTTAATGTTCAATTAAGAAAAATGAAAATTAAGAATAATTGCAAAGAACGAGATACACAATGTCAATCATGGTGGCCAAGGAGGCTGTTAGAGCATGAATGGGACCTCTGTTGACAAAATAAGTAGCCGGAATCTTGAAGGTGGTGATGGCATTTTGAGCAGGATTGAGAGCAAAGGAGAAAACTCAGCGATGCAAATCACAAAACTTGGATGTCCTTGGATACTCACAGTGCTTGGAGAATAATTTTTCTCATAACACCCAAGCACTTGAACACCACCAGTGATGAACCTTTATGTCCAACAAATTGGATAGGGTAAACAAATTGTGTTTTCACCACTCTATTCAATTCATGAGTCCACCGCATTTATTCTTTTACACAGTATGGCCATTGGCCATGATTTTGACCACTCAGGAAAGGAAACAGGATTAAAAAAGGACCCCCAGCGCGCGCGGGTGGGGGGTGTTAAGAAAAGAAACGTATGCAGTATATGTAAAATAGAAATTACAGAGGCAGGCTTACATTAGGCCGAAGTTCTGGATTTTTCCGCAACATGCTTTTTATCAGACCCCGGCTGCGGAGCAAGAATGAGAGTATCAATTAGCCAACAGAAGAATATCCAGAAAAGGAATTTGTCCAAAAGAACTGATAATGAAGATACTTTCAGAAACTCCACTTTTATATGCTATCTGTAAGCTAAGATTTTCTTTCAAGTATCTTTACTATTTCCTTGACTTGCATCAATTTCCACCAATGCATGGTGCTTTGGACTGGTAAAGAATGAAGCATATACAACTTTGCAATTCCTCGATTTTGATTGTTATTGTAAGTTTGCATAGAAATAAGCCTGATATAAATATATAATTTCAAAATAAGCTTAGAAATTGAAAAAAGTAGAAGAGAAAGAATGAAACTTGTCTTGAGAACATCTAGGAAATAATGCTGTGAAATAACTTACAATGCACCAGAGTATTTTGTGGGTAGTGGTGCCACTATAGACTTATTTATTTTATTGATGAGTGCCTGGATATCCTGCATGAAAAATTACAGAATTTCATAACTAGCTCAAGATAAAGAATTACACAGCAGAAAATAAAAGAGAAACAACAGGAACCATTGGATGCATTCAAAACAGGTGAAGTTTAGATAAAAGGTTAAGTGGGAGGGCTGCAACCTGCAAGGATCAATTCTACTAATATGCAACATATCGACTTACAAGAGCATCCAAATGATCATTTTAGCCTAGGACACAGATCGAACAATTATTTATCTGTCCTAAAACAAGGACTAAAAAGTATAAGCTGAGTTCTCTCTAACATTTGTTTCTTGCCTTCATTGTTTTTATAGGTCTAATAATGCTGAAAAGTAGTATCCTGTTCGTTTAACAGGAAATTATGGAAATTGTCAAGTTCAGAAGATCAGTCCTTTCCTTTGCTATTCAGAACAAGCTTATATATCACACTCTAATACTACTCTGCCCAGAATGCAACTATGCCAAGCTGATATGGTGTCGGAAGTACCACTCGGCCATGCCATGGTACTATTAAATAACTCATAGCAATTTTGATAGGATCAGATAATATTAAATAGAATTTGTTCACTTATCCATGTTCACCGACTGCATCAGCCATCTTAACCTGTACTTAAAAATGTTTTTGGAAGCATCCATTATTAGGACATACCTGATAATCAATACTTAAACATACTCTAGTTCATATTATAACAACAGTAGAAAATCCAGTGCTGTATATTCATTACGGAAGAACTTTGTCAAACTTCTAAAGAAATGCTAAGATCAAAATCAGCACCAACTGATGAGCACAATATCTAATTAGTTATAATAGAATATGGATCATCGAGTAGATGCACTGGCTACACCTGATGCACCAAAGTACAGGTATTGGAGAGAAAACACAAAGATAATAAACATGGTTAAATTTTTTCAAGTTAATCAATGCTTTTAGTTGTGATACGCATGTAATTTCATGAGAATGAGAAATACTAAATTCTATAAGACAGTTTAATCAGTTCCTCTAGTATGCACGGAGGTCTTTGTGCTAAAGAGATATTAGTCGTAACAAAAACAATTGACAAACAGGTACACTGTATCAGCATGCATTAAGATCAGGTTCAGCAACTCACGAATGCTTTGAATGCAGGTTTAAGTGCTGTCATCTCATATATGCAGCATCCTGGATGACATGGTTTGGTACAAATTAGCGTAAATAATATCTATAGATTACGTTAACATCAATTTGAATCTATTTAGAAGTACATGAAGAAAAATCAATCTGGTTGTGTGCGTGGGTGAACTTGTATGACTGGAAGCATGCTTCCTTTTGAAAGCTTTTAGCTTACCAAGGGACCATATGTCTGACTTGGAACCATAAGGAATATCAGCAAGAAGCTCAGGGCACATGTAACACGGAGTTCCAACTATCTGAAAAACAAGATAGCAAGAATGACCACTTGCAATGATAAGGCAACAATTGAAACATAACATAAGCCTTTATGCCAGTTACATATTACTTACAGAGGAAGCAAGGTCATCTGAAGTCAACATCTTGGCAAGTCCAAAATCACCTGCAACAGTAATCATGATAGTTAACACTACTATGATTATCACAAATAGGTATATAGTTTGATATCTGCATATTCTCTTACCAAGACGGATATCTCGATCTTTTGTTAAGAATATATTAGAACACTGCATTAATTTTGTAATAAAATTGCTATAAGCACTTAATCAATTCAAAATTGCAAATACATGTTATAACAAATCCACCAAGGAAATCAGTTGTTGCAACTAACCTTGACATCACGATGAAGAATATGATTCGTATGTAGATAGTCAAGTGCCATAAGCAGTTGAACAAGCCACTTACATAGTGTCTGCAACGAGGTTGCTTTGTAAATTAGATCAAACGTGTCATATAAAGTGTGTAATTTACTAATCACTTGGAATCCAGATTAAAACCAGACTGCAAAAGAAAAGGTCAAAGCAGAAATTACCTCTTCAGGAAAATGGACACTGTTTGCCTTTTTTATGGCTTCTGCCCTACAAAACAGAAGTGGTAAAAGAGTTGAAGATTTGTCTAGCTTTCCTTTTCCTTTAGGATGTGTGCAAGTGGGGGTGGAGGATATTCTCACTCAGAAGCATAGATCATTAACCTAAATTATAGTTTTAAAAAGAATAACTTACATGTCTCCACCTTCACAGTAACCTATGATAATGCACACATAGCAACCCTGAGAGAAAAGTTAAAAGTTAAAATAAAAAATCAACTATAATCTATACTTTGGAGGTCAAGAAGGAAAACATCACCGGCATGATTTTTGCCGTGGGCAATAAAGAACAATAAGGAAGACAGATACAAGTGTATGGCCACCATAAATATATAACTGCTCGATGGTTGCCAAGCCAAAAAGCTAGGAGGTTGTTAAATGAGGACTGGGTTCCATTACATTTACAGATTGTTGGAATTGTCTAGCTAGTTTAGACCTTGGTTACTTATTGTGATAAATACACCAGCAGTTCCTTCAGTTAATAAACCATGGAGAAAAGTCAGAAAAGTATTTTCTTGGTTTACTCCTCATCAAGTATATCTAACATTAAATAACACAAAGGTAAAAGGAATTATGTCTTCTAAGTGACTGAAAGCTAGTACAAAACTTCGACAACATGTGAAAGCTTGATTACTGTAGAAATTCAATAGATTTATAGACATTCGCCTTTCATGCTTTACGATGATGATACATTTCAAAAATTGTTCAAAGTTAGAAGAAGCTGAGAATCAGCAACCAATCTAAAAGGAACTCCTCAACATGCCAGTTTGATTTAGCATAGCTCACAGATTAATGATTAAATTCGATATGCCAACTGAAGAAGAATACTTAACAAAAGTAAAAATCCTTATTATGAATATTAACGAGGGACAGATATACGAAAGGGTAGGGTGTTTACCTTTTCCACCCATGAATCTTTGTACTCCACAATAAATGGATTTTTCATTTTTGATATAAGCTCCATCTGGAAGACACGGGAAATTGCATCTTTTTAGATACCTTAAAAATATAAACATTTAGAGCCACGGCATTGACAGTGTATATATGAGTTTGAGCCAGCAAACATTATTTGATGTTGCAAAACTGATACTGTACTTATAACCTGTAAAGATCATTTGCTACTTCTTACATGAATGTTCAGAAGCTACAGCTACCATAAGAATAATTTGCCTCTCATTCAGTAGTCAAATTCCTTGTCCACAAAAGTTAATTTCAAGGATGCTAATTTCTAAGATAATCATATGACGATCTATGAAGAAAATGGGGACAAAGTACAGTAGAAAACAAGTCATAAGAGAAACAAAAGAAGATATTAGTTGCACTGCTAACCTCCTGGTGTGCTGATCTACGTGTTCGGTTGGTTTGGCGGGCAAGACGAATCTTTTTCAACACATACCTTAGTATTAAGACAAAAATGAATGAGGTAAAATTAAAAATTCATTAACAAAATGCACTAGTTAATTACTAAGTTACAGAAGATGTACATGGCATGGCAATGATATAAATCGAAAAAGTCAGAATAAGAGAGGAATTCAAAGACATGATTAGTTCGAAGCTTACTTTTTCTTTTCCAGCTTATGCCTTACAAGAAGGGCGGAGCCAAAAGCCCCCTTTCCTATCTGTTCCAGTATTTCATACTTGTCCATTGCCTAAGAAATTTAACTTCCTTTAACGGGTTAAGCAAACTCGAGATAAGATATTGCAGTCTTCCCACAGTGATATTCAACAACATATATAAGCTGATTCAAGTTTCCATCTTTTTGGCAGCTCCGACGACTAGAAAAAGTACAGGAAATGGAACAAAAAAGACAATGAGCGACAGTTCCAACTTCAGTCAAACCTAGAAGATTAGAAATCACACAATACCATGGCTAGATAATGGCACATTCCCTAGAAATATATAGCAGCACAATTAGCGCGATTTACCTAAATAATTACATCAAATTTATTGTTAATTTTGAGTAGGACTCATGTAATAACTCTGGACGGGAAAGAGCCTATTTAAATTAATTCTCCGAGTAACTGAAAAAATAATCAAACCATAGAGATCTTTCAGTAAATCAACGGTTATGGACCAGAAATTACGAAATTTAAATTTAAATTATGGAAATCTTTAATGAAGATCCACCCCTGAGAGAGAGAGAAAGTAAGACGGAATACAGCGAGGTATACATCAGCATTGTTGCAGGAAAAAATAAAAACTAAACAATTAATAACAGAAAACTCGGAAATTTATAATTATGCTAGCAAATCAAAAGAATACGAATCAGAAACCTGAAAACAGAAAATGCAGCTAAAAATAAAACTGAAAATGAAAGAAATAAAAATAATAACACACTTGTATATATAGAGTGCAGTACTGCGAAAGCGGTCACGGTCAATTCAACAGATTCATTCATTGATTTCATAGAAAGAAACTGCAAAAAGGAAAAGGAAAAAAGAAAAAGGAGATAAACATCACCTGAAATGCGTAGTTTAAGTGTACTGCGGATCACGAGCTGCTTTGAACAGAGAGAAAGCGCAGTGCGAACAAGTTAGTTGAGCAAATCAACAGAAAACGACACCGTAGCAATGCCGGTAGTAGCAGTAGATTAGCAGGAAGAAGCAAAAGCTCTCCCCCTTTCACTGCCATTGTAGCTAACAACACATTTTGTTAGAGAGAGAAACAACAGAGACAATGTACAAGTGAAACACAACCGGACAAAAATGGAGAGAGAAGGAGAAAGGAAAGCGGGATTAGTATTTTTTTTAGTATATATTATATTATAAGATGTGATTAGTTTAAGCAGGATAGGGATATTAAAGAAATGGATAAAAATCCTGTTTTAGATTCATTTTATGATAAAATAGCATTCCCTACGTTTTAATTTTATAATCATGCATAAATTATAAAAGACTTTTATAGTATTGCCTCAATTTAAGGTTTTATTTTATAGTTTTTTCATCACCATCTTTATAATTCTGAAGCAACGCCCTCGCTTTATTGCTTACGATCATTTATTGGAGTATTAGTATCGATATTGATCTTGAGAGTGTCTTCCTTATGCGTAGGGGCCCACATGTGGTTTCATTTGCATGTATGAGGAGGTTGTTTCTTTAGGATGGAGATACTAGCATGTGTCTCTAGATTTAAAATAGCGTTAGTACATGACAAATAAAAATTTTCAATTCCACATAGCAAATCGATCATACTAGTACTAGATAGGGTTATGTAACATTTCCTTGTCGAATCACTTACTCGATTACTTGTTATTAAATAACTATTTAATATATTGGTAAAAACTCCCTTATATTTAATTAAAATACATAGGTAAAAAGACACATACACTCTCACTGATTCATCAAACATTTAACTCAATAAGAAAGAGAACTATTATCTTACTAGATATTATATAATAAAACAGTAAAAAACATGTAACCACATGAGTATACTTCAACGGTGAAAGTTAAGTTGTTACTTTAATCTTGTTTCCCGACAATGGCGGAACATGACAGAATACAGATTAATAACCTTATTGAAAGTCTTATTGAATTGATCAACAGGAATGATAATGGAAGATTAGAAATTTTATGAATTAGGGATCTTTTATAAAATTATATTAAGTGGGTCCCTCCACAATGGTTGAATTCACATCGAAAAGTAGAAAATTATTGATTTTTTTGGGGGGTGAGGCGTTGAAAAGAAGGGGTCCCGCTAGGAGGTAAACAGAAGCCCAGCGGGGTGCTATTGCTATATGGGGATCGTACTCAAGGATTAGGAATTAGCTGTGTCGTCGAAAATATTTTCAAGGTTTCCTTAACACTTTCGGTAACCAGTGGAGGGAATTGGAGGAATGACTACTGCAGAGGGTATATACCGACAGGAGAGAGAACGAACATGGGGTCCACGGCTAGTTAATTTTTAATGAGTTCCCAATGGCGAGACAGTTTTATCCTTAATTTCCTCTAAATTGCGCCAACACCCCCCCAAATGTCTGTTGAATAATCATTTACTGCACTCTCACATGGGCTGTTCCTTGGCCATGCTCGCCCAGGTTACCTAAGTTAACACCAAAACGGTGGAACCTTCGAGCCCTTTTTGAAAACTCATTTCCAACCAAATTTCACACCAAATCTAATTTCCATTATTTTATTATTTATTTTTCAATTATTTTTTTATCTTTTACAATTAATTTACATTGTAAAAGATTTTAACTATATCTTGCAAAGATAGTACAATAGTTATTTTCACATAAATTAAGAAATAATAGTTAATATAATTGAAATATTAAATTTTAACTTATTTTTCCATATATACCTTTATGTCCCATTAATTATTCGAAATACTTTCAATTATAGGTAGTTGAATAATAATAATTAATTAAGAGTACATATAAAAATGAAAAATTAAATACATGTTCAATATTGTAAGTGGATTATCTTTTTAAGATATATGAAATGGAATAGTGGACTATCTTTTTGAGACAAAGAGAGTAGTTGTTAGTCGCCACCGCTGCAAGCATGCATTAAGTGCATTAAAATTAGCGTGTTCTTTAAAATTAGTATCGGGTTCTTTATTAATCTGTTTTATTAACACGCAAATGCATATATTTAATATGTCAACGTGGGGAGGCTTAAATCTCTATTGTCAATATATAGAAAGTGAACTAAGATTCCAAAATCAATTTCCAGCTCAAAAAGATTTCAGAATCCTCCTTTTTATTTTATTTTATTTTTTTGCCTACTAAACAAGTATATAACTTCCCTTTTATCCACTACATGTAACTATGTAACTTCCCTTTTTGTTCTTAGGAATTTTTTCTTACAACATGTCTTCCATTACCAATCCGCCTACTATTTTTTTTCTAATGCTTTTTATAATTCAAGTTTCTTGAATAAATGACTTAATAATACATTTATTCGATAATGAAAAACTTCCCACTTCTACTATTTTGAAATTGTTAAGCTATTAGACAGTATAAATACATCATTATTTTTTAGCATAGATAAACCTACAATGATCATAATTTACACCTAATTTTATTTCTTTTCCTTTTTTCTTTTGACAGTTTTTTTCCCCATTTTCCCCCCACAAAATGATAACTACAATAAATTTTTTGCAACCTATTTATGTTTAGTTGTCTTTTATATAACCACTCACTATGTATTTCACTGAAGTTTTTACATTGAAAGAAGTAATTTTCAATAACTATTCCAAATGAGTTAAGGAAGGATTTATAAGTGAAAAGCTGAGTGTACTTTATAACTTTTTTTTGTAGCCCTCTTTTTTACCAGTTCTTCTAAGTCTGTGGGGCTACTTTTATTTGATGGCTGCCACGTGAGTGATCAGGCTCTATTTTTAGAGTCTGATCAAGTTCCCTAGAAAATCTCTTTTTTACCCCTGAATACCTCTATGTACTTACTCTATTATTTATGCCTATAATACCTTTATTAATGTCTCACAATCTAGATATACTTTGTGTTTTTTATTTTTTATTTTTTAAATTTTGGTCTTTTTCCTTCCAATATATGTTGAATGCTATCTTAACTTAAATATATGAGAATATATTTAAGCCAAACAGACTGTAGACTAGGTGACAAATGTCCGCCAAATTCTAATTTTCCCTTTTTTTAATAAGTTATATAGTGTTGTTAACTATGTTTTCAAGGAAAAGTTGTTTTCAAGGAAAAGTTATTTCCAAGAAGTAATAAGCAATATAAGGAGTATGAAGTAGCACTAAATCATTTAAAAAAATTCCAAGGGTGACAAGTTGACAAACGTACCTTTATGCTCCTTTTTTCCCGTTCCAAACTATAGCATGTTGCTATATTCAACCAATATAAATATAATGTTTGGCTTATTGGTTTTGAAAAAATAGATTTCACATGTTTATTCCAACAATAAATTTTTAAATACATGTTAGACATTTAACATAATATTTGTACAAATTAAACAATTTATACAGTGAATCAACCATGGCTTAAAGCCAAAAATAACAAAATAGTATATCAATGCTCAAACAACTTAGATCTAAAACATGGCGAAACAAAAATTTACTTGGTGAAATGTATTATTTATTGGTAGAAAAGGGAAGGGGAAAAAAGAAAAGAAAACCTTTCAACTGACAATATTGCATAAAAAGAACCACAATAAATTCAATCTATAATCTTACTTGGAGTTTATAGTGGATCTGTGAAATAATCACATCTGGAAGATAAATCACTATTTTCCTTTTTGTTATTAAAATAAACTAGTATAGTACCCGTATAATGTACGGAAAAGCTACAAGTAAACAATATAACAATAAAAACAATAGAATTTTTAAAATAAGATAAAATTGAAAAATTTAATGAAAAGGCAGTGATGATGCATTATGTATTAAATTATCAATCGCAAATTATTTCCCTCTATTGTCTAAAAAATTGCGAATTACAATGAACACAAATTGTAGACGTTACTATAGTAGTAGATATCATCTCCCGTTGGATTATGGCTTTTCAATAATTTTCTCATTAATAATTTTTCAAAAAAAAAAAACTATAGATAATAATAATGAAAAATATGTATTAGAAGATTTCGCTGAAACTACAATTCCTCTTGCCAATATATATATATATATATGTATATATATATAGTAATAAAACAAATTAAGACCAAGTAATTTGTGGATATCGATGTTTATCGATTATTAATTGTTTCCTGAATTTTTTTAAAATAACAAAAAACTACAACTTCAATATGCCTAAGATGATACAATTTTATCGGCATTCATAAATTTATAAAGACAAAAATTACTAAAAAATAATTTTGTTATTTAAAAAAATTACATTATTTTTTAAAATAATTAATTAGCAGCTTGTGGGGTCAATTTATGGCTTATGGTAAGAAGCTCAAGCTTGGAATAAAAGGTCTCAAGTTCGAATTGCTCCTATCGTCCTCTCTCTTCCCTTATTTCCCCTTCTATAAGAAATAAATTAATTAATTAGTAATAATTATAAAATAATTAGCAGCTTAACTCTTCCCCTGCAAATTGTGAAGCAATTAACATGAAATTAATTGATACAGAAACAATATCATAATAACACCCAGTTAAACAAACTAAATATCAACTATTCTATTTTTTCTTAATTTATTTAGTTGGACAAATTGTTAATGCATATCACTCATCCAGTTTATGATACGTCCAAAAAAGCTGCCTAATTTATGATGTGTCTTGGAAATTAACTTGAAAAATTACATCGAATTCTAAAATATCTCTCATAGATAAGAACATGTTCTAATTTGCATGAATTTAGGGTATTTTATCAAAATCTTCCCAATTAGGGAAAAAACTATAGAAAATATTGTGAATAAATTAAGAAAACCCAGTTGCGAAAGGTAAAATTTTAAAAAAGTTAAAAAATATAATTACCATAAATAGTTCATAAGATGGTATACTGCAAAATTTGAAGTGGCTATAGGCACCGCATAAAAAAGGCGAGAAAATAGCGATACCTATAGGTACAACTACCTTTGTTTTAAGTATTTATAGATAGATTGCTACTCTATCTATTGTTATTTTTAAATGTTCAACATCATTCTAATTTTATTTTAAGTAAAATTTGGCCATGTAACGCACGGGTACAAAAAATAGTTTATAGAGCACAAAAAGTTGATTTACATTTTTCTTATATTTGGTAAAAAAGGAAAAAGGGGAAAAACAAAATTTGAAAAAAGAACAAAGAGAAACATTAAAGTAAAATTGAATGGCATTCTTGGAGGAAAAAGAAATTGACAGATAATTATGTCAGGCTTTTCTATTAACTTTTGTTCTTAGCAAATTTCTCTTGGATTTGTTAGAGTAAAATGTATTATCAATATTTAATTTAGAATTATTTAATAGAATAATACAAGTGTTTCCAGAGCCTTCAATGATATTAGATGCACCTGATATAGTATTAACATTTTCCCCAACTAACGTTAATTCCAAAAAAAAAAAATCATTTTGAAGAATAGTATGTATAGTTGTACTATCTGCTAGACAGATATCACGATAATCCATTATAAATCTCTACAAATCAAAATTTGCCAAATCAAAGAAAAGAAGCAATTCGTGCTGCTAACATGTTGTGAAAATAAGAGAAAGAAGTGATAGATAATTATATGTAAAAATATGTTTATTATTCTCAATACAAATGGGGCTATTTATACACTTACAATTCCCAAGGAAGTCTTAGTAGGCAAGTAAAATAATCTTAGAGAGGTGACCAAGATACGATACGACGGTTATTAAGGTTTCAGAGTTAATTATTTATTTTAAAATATATATTTACAACATCATTTACATTTTTCTTTTATTTGGCAAAAAAGGAAAAAAGGGAGAAAAAATTTGAAAAAAGAACAAAGAGAAACAATAAAGTAAAATTGAATGGCATTCCTGTAAATATGACAGCGGCACTATTGTAAATAAATCAATGGCTTTTCTATAAATATAGCACGAACACCAATTTGATGTTGATGCACACTACTGGACCAAAATGGTGCTCCATTGGATAGGGGTTTAACTAGGGCTATACAACGGGTTTTGGCCTTGAGTTTTTGAAGGATCAAGATCTGACCAAACATCTTCGATTAGGTCCCGATTCCAGTCCCAAAAATGGCAAGTTCAAACAATTTTGGTTCCTATTCGGGCTCGGGTAATGAATTTAGTTTTTTCAGGCTTTCCCGTGCTTGTGAAAAATATTTTCTAAGGACTTAGCAATGTAAAAATACATGTCAAAAAAGTTTAGAACAATTGAGATTAGGGGTGGGCGTCGAACCCGAAAACTGAAAAACCGACTCGTACCAAACCGGTTTGGTCAGGTTTGAGTCGGTTTTTTAAGAAAACAGTTCAGCTGGTGGTTCAAAGAAGGCCGAACTGAGTCGGTCCGGTTAGGTCTGCAGGTTCAGCTAGCCAAACCGGCAAAACCTAATTAAAACTAAACTAGATAGACCAGTTCAGTTAAACCGGTTAAAACCGAATTTTTCCTATTTTTTTCTTTCTTTTTTACTTTAAATGAGTTTAAGAGATCCAAGAATCTCAATTTGCATTTCCGATCTGTGTACATTGTAATTATGCACAGTAATTATTTAAAATACCAATCTCAGAGACTTCTAGAGTTCAAGAACATTATTCAAATACCAATCTCCAATTGTCGATTTACAATTTAGAGTCCCATTTTGCAAAATCAAGTTAAAATTGAAACCCAAATTTTTCTGCTGCTCGGCTGCTTCTTCTTCCTTTCCAAATGTTGCTGCTGCTCCGCCTCTACTACCGGCTGCCTTTGATCTTCTCTTGGAGGCTGGCTGCATCTAGAGAGAGAAAGAGAAAGGACCGAGAGAGAAAAATAGAGAGTTTAAATGGAAGAAAGTTAAGCTTGTTAATGTTAATGCTGAGAGTGTCAATATGGAGATATAGAAGTGAGAGAGAGAGAAAGAGAGAGATGGGGGAGAGAGAGAGAGAATGACGACTGGTTGCCACTACCTGCTTGTTAGGTTGTAGAGAGAAACGGCTGCTAGGTTTTTCTTCTTCCTCTTTTCTTTTGGGCTTTAAAGTTTGGCCCATTAAACTTATTTAAAAAAAGCCTAATCCGCTAAACCAACCTGACCCGACCTATGGTGGGTCTGTTTGGGTTTGGTTCATCAGCCCGTCGAGTTGGTTTCAGGTTTGGGCTAACCCCAACCCGCCCAACCCGACGTCCGACCCTAATTGAGATGGTTAAGTCAACTTGATCCAACAATAAACCCGAGGCCATTTAGTGGAGAAGCAGAAGAAAGGATTCTTGCAGCACACAGAATACATAGAAACAAGTGAACATTAATATCCAGATTTCTTCTAGGCAGAACAAACAATGCTGTTAAGAATCATTGGCATGTCATTATGGCTCGAAAAAAAAAGACAACAATCCAAGTATTCGGGTAATTACAAGAAACAAAATTCCCAACAAATTTCAAGTAGTAGTCATCACTCAAGATCTCATAATAATTCCTATATCGGACAAAGTTCAAGATTTCGAAATAATGTGATTCTTGAATTCCATAAACTGAGCAAAGACAAATTCATCACAGATAAATTTAGCAAATAAATAAAAATAAGCACACATATAAATTCAGCTTATACATTATATACTATATAAAGGACAAGTAGAATTATAGAAATATGGAGTTTGAAGCAATTACTTACGGGTTAAAACTGCAAATGGGAGATAGGATTTGGGAGTAGTAGCATCAACATCGGGCAGTTGAGCACTGGATGGCAGAGGCTGAGGTCCAAACTCCAAAGATGTCGCTCACCAGCGTAGCAAAGAGCAAACGCCAAACGCGAACTCGGTTTCGCTCAGTCGAAGGTCAATAGTGATGGGGATTTGGGATTGGGATTTGGAAGTTACGGTTTCGTTTCGGCAGGCGACAGCTTGAGACATTTGAAGAGAGTTAGGGTTTTGACTTTTAGTTTGAAGGGAGTCAGGTTTTGGCAGGCGACAGTTAAGTAGTCGGCTACTGGAAAATGAAACTGGGTAGTGTGAATTTAAAATTAGATTAGGGATTTCAAATAATGTTATTGTCAATTGGCCTCGATTCTTCCTAAATTGGGTTTTTAGTTTTTTTTTCTTTTAAAAAAAAAAGGGCCAACTGGTTTTTGACTGCGTTTTCGGGTTTTCAATAGAAACCAATACCAGCCGGCCTAAGGTCAAAATAACCGAAGGCCAAAACCCGGACCACGACCGGCCCTTTTTTTTTTTTTTGCACACCCCTATGTTTAACACCATTTTTGCTTTTTGTTTTCGGTGTGACGGTTATAGACACCTTAACAGTTTGATAGGCAGACGATAAATGGGCTATAAGTCCCATTATAAAATTTTATTTTTTGGCCCGTTAGTATAGGCTTGAATTAAAGAATGACATTAAGTGGTTTCACCTTTAATTGGCATGGAGAAAATTTACACTCGGTATTTTTAACTAATCAAAAATCTTTAAGTATGGTTACATGTTAAAATTAATGAACAATAAAATTGAACTCTGGGTCAAGTTATAAACTCTTGATTTGACCACAGAGGATGGATATTATATCAATCAATCAATGAATCAATAGTACATGAACACTTTACCTTCTAGAAATCATTTTTTCCTTGTTGAAAAGAATTCTAGAAATTAATATTAGATTTGTCAAACTTGGAATATTACATGACTTTATTAACTACCCTAAATCATTAGACAATACATCATTTTACCATCTTACTAGGGATTCGGCATCGCAAAATGAAGTTGCATATTTATTGCCTCAATTTTCTTTAAAAAGCTTAGCTTTTTGTAAGAGAGCCGCAAGGCTGAGGTGGCCACCAAGTAGAGCACACAGAACCCGTGCCACGTCAACAATGCTAATTCCCCTAAAAATGACTGGCCCCACCTCCAAAAATAAGGGTCCGTTTGGTATAGTTTACAATTGAGTTGGTTCATAATGTATTTTTGAAATTTGAATTTTTTAAGACATGCGACTTGATATGATTGATAAATTTTATTGAAAAGTGAAAAGTTGTTATTTGATGTGATTGGTCTGTGAGATGTCAATTGTAGAATTTGACAAGTGTCTTAAAAATTCAAAATATATTATAAATCAATTTAATTATAAACAATATCAAACCCTAAATCGTAAGATTTCGTTCAACCTCTCCCCTTTCATTCAGTAGGGATGGTAGAATATACTTAAAAACCTGAAACCTATAAGGACCCGCCTTGAACAGGGTAGGGAATGAGGCATGAAGCTCTACCCCAAATCGTTAGCGGGGGCGGGAATGGGTTTGGTTACCTGTCCCGAAGCCTGGTTTATTAAAATAATATTATTATTATTTTATTTAAAAAATTAAATTATATAAGGACTCAATCTCTTAATATCTACCAACTCAACCCAAGCTTTAATTAGTACTAATTTTTTTGATAGGTACTTGTTTACCTATTAAAAAAAAATAGCGTGAGATGGGGATTTTTCCCATTGCCGTCCCTATTCAAATGAGGATCGGGCCGGGGTAACGTAAATGGATGGGATAGGGAAACCCGACCCCGCTCAACCCTCTTGCCGTCTCTGGTAATGCCACCCTGACAAAGCTATTCTCTTTCGCTCACTCTTTCTTTGCTGGACCAGCGACTCCGCGTCGGCAACAGAGGCAGAATCCCCCCCTCCACTCAGCGCCGGCGACGACCCCCAAAATATTTCCCTCTATCTTGATCGTAAACCCAGCAAAACCCCCCTTCCTCTTTATTGGAGCGGAAACCACCACTAGTCAGTGGAAGAGACTCCTCTTTTCTTACAGGTAATTTGCTGTTTGAAATTTTTGCTTAGTTTTTTCATATTTATCTAATTTTTGTTTAGTTGTTTTTTGTTGTAATTTTCTCTCTTCCCTCTCTATTCCACCAAACTGAGCCCTCCTGCACAGTCAGAAGCTGCAACAGCCACTGTGGAGGCAGCACCAGCTCTGGAACTCAAGTAATTTTCGTTCAAAGCTTGATTAATTTTTTGCTTTGTGTTATACACATAGTGTTGTGCGAAATAATTTTGCTGGGTTGGCTATTTATTTGGCTTGGTAGTGTTGTGACTTCATTCAAATGTAATGATAGAGGTTTATTGAACATTCGAGTCGTTTGGCATTATTGTTCATTACTGATTTTGGGAAGGGAAACTGTTAACATTTTGCTGCAAATGACGGAATATTGGAGTTCTTGCTCAATGATGGTCGTTTAAGGTTATCTTCGTATTTTATTTCTCTAATGCTATTTAATAGACATGGGCAAGAATTTTTTATCAATGTCGAAGAGAAGTCGTTGATGACAAGTGATTGGTGAAACTAAAATCACTAGAAGCCTTTAGGATTGGTGATTAGTGATTGGTGAAACAGTAAAATACTAAAATCACTATAAGTCTTTACCAGGATATCAGTAGAAGTTTAAACTAAAATACTAGTTAATACTAATTGATGATTGATGAAAGAGTAAACCTTGAGGATTTGGAGTTGTTCTTCAAATGTATCTAACTAGAGACATATTTTTTTCAATACTGGCCAAAATGATAAACAGTTGCTCTTTTTTTTTTTTTCCAATTACATGAACCTAAAACTGATATATTGAGCAAACCGTCTCGAGGGATAGCATCACGCATAACACGTACCAAATAGATTGTTATGGTGTTTACCAGGAAAGTAAGAAACAGATGAAAGAAAGTAGTGTGGTAGTTCTGCATTCTCATTCTTAAATATGGATAAGTCAATTAATTAGGTCAAGTTCATTTAAGCGTTAGTCTATTTGCGAATGAATTTTATTATAATATACGATGTTGTACTATGTCAAAATATAGTTAGTGGGTTATAAATTTTTTGTTGGTTTTATATTATTGGTTTAGTAGTATAAGTAACAAGAAATATATCGTAATCTACATTTTGTAGATTCTCTTGTTTGAGTCAACTCTAAGCTAACATATCAATGAATGTAAACAATGCAAAATATTATAACGTTGAATGTTATAATGTTGATTATTATCTAGTCTAAGGTAAGATGATAGTTGTTGAAGGTATGTTATTTGTTGTTGCTTTACGTAAATGTTATGGGACCGTGCATATATGCTTGCCCCATGTATCGGATGGTAAAAATTAGAAGTAAGCGTACTAAGAATAAATTTAGAAAAAGACAAGAATTCATTTAGTTTATAAATTATAATGTGGCATTATATCATTGGCATTTTGGAGAAGAAGTCAAGATGATACTGATTAGGGCTGTGCAAGCGGGTTTCAGTCTAGGGTTTTTGAAAGACCAAGACCTGACCAAACATCTTTGGTTTGGCCCCGGTCCCAAAACTGGCAAGCCCAAACAATTTCGGTCTCAATTCAGGTTCGAGTAACGAATTCGGTTTTTTTGTACTTTTCGGGGCTTGTGAAAAAATTTTCTATAGACTTATCAACATAAAAACACATATAAACAAAGTTTAAAACAAATAAATAGAAGGGTTTTATGTGCAACAAAAGTATTAACATGCCTCCATAAAGTAGAAGTACTATACTTACTTATATTTCTTATTTTTTTATTTTAACAAATCTAAAATTATTAAATATTTGAAATATGTATCATAAATTGGAAAACAAATGTAAAAATCATAAATATTATATCAATTTTATAATTTTAACAATTTTACGATACAATTTTGATATTTTTAAAAGGCAAAAGATTGATAATTTCTACTTTACTATACATTTATGGCGATTAAATATTACAAAAATGATGTAATTGTCAAAAATAAATAATACTTACCACTTAAAATAAAAATAAGAAAATACATTTCACACTTTTTACCAATAAGAAAACCACTTAAATATATGAGAAGATGTATAAGCACAAATTCTCTACGTGTATATATAAATATATATTTTATATAATAATAGCATATAACTTAAATATAGTCAATAAACATATTACAAATCTGCACAATTTTCTTTAATAAAATCTTTACAATGTTACAAATTCTAGTAACATTATATATTAATACAATTGTTCTTGAATATTGCTTAAAAAATAATATAATAATAATGATTTTTAAAAAAGTTTATTGGCCAAAAAATTTCAACTTGAAAAAGAAATTTAATGGTATCAATTTTTAACTTTTCTATTGTCCTGCGTTGAAAGTTTAGTAAAAAAATAATATAATTGGAGCTTATAAATAAGACGAGTATTTGTGCAAGTGACTATGTAAAGGAAATTTTATAGACTTTGAGGCAAATTAATAATTGTCTTGGTCTTTTATGTTTAATTTTAAGTTTAAATAAATGATTGCCTCACATTGAAAATTTTGTAAAAAAGTAGAATAACTGGGGCTTATAAATAAGATAAGTCTTTATGCAAGTGACTATGTAAAGGAAATAGTTTTGATTCTTACCTCTTGGGTATTATGAAAAGTGAAAATCGAGTTTCAATTTATATATTTAAAAAAAAAAAGTTAACTGGTATTTGACTGGGTTTTCTTGTTTTCAAAAGAAAACCTGTGACTGGAATGGACCGATTATTTTGGCCACAAAACCCGGACTGGGACAGGCCAGTTCAATCCGGTTTTAGCCCGGTTCATCTGATCCCGATTTTTTACACACCCCTTAATATTGATTAAAAGAGGCTATAATTTTTAACTTATTTTCCTACAAGATGGTCAAAAAATATGTCACATGGCATTACATGGCAGTTTTTATGTAAACTTATAAAATCATTATATATAAATAGATGTCAAACTCATATAACCATTGAGAATTCTAGAGTTTGTTGACTAATCATGTCAATTAAGAGAACAACAATATAGATTTTTTTTGAATTGTACTAATAGTTGAAAGCATAAACTATTTCCCAAATATGGATGCAATAATGCGTTTAAATACATAAATGACTGTGATAACCAATTGTTGATACAATTGGCCAGAGGGTTAACGTGGGAGTCGAAGGCATCCCTGAGGAGCCGCCACCTTTATCGTTTGTTGATCCCAAATTGTGCTCTGCTCATCTTTTAGCAAATGCAGATGACACCCCTTTTGAGGAGCTGCCATCACCTCCACCTCCATGCCGTGAAGGTAAATTGAATGGATATGCTCTAAATGATGCCCTTTGTTTGAGCATGCATTTTTTTTAAAGAAGATCTACATAGGTAATAAACAGAAGGTAACTATCTCTACTTATATTTTGCAATCATATATCTAATTTATTATTTGATGTTGTGCTTGTACGAGCATTTCTGCTACTCAATTATTAATTATTATTGTGATGTCTTTTGCAGAAAGATAGAAGAATGTTGCCTAGGACGAGATATGTGGATTTGCTATTTTGTTATTAGGCCAAAGAGCAATTTTTACTGTATATAGGCAATGTTAATTGTGCAGGCATGACAATTGTATTTTGAATTAATCTGACAAGCCGTAATTAAAATTAAATATATACACTCTTGGAATGATACATGTTTACGGATTATAAATTTCCTCAGATTTTGTAAGTCAACATTATAGGGGAAGCTCTATTGAAATTTCTCTAAAAAAAAACACCAGTATCATTCTCATTTAAACAAGTAGTTGATGATAGACGGAATTTTTGTCAACTAATTAGGAAGCTACTCATGGTATTTTCCATGCCTTCACGCTAACTTTCTTGCCAATCAAACCTCGCACGGTTGATGAGGTTACACTTAAAAATTCAAATCAACAACCACAAAAAGCAATACCTTCATACACATCTAAATGGAACACATCGGTGAACATTAAAGTCTAAACGAAAATGTAGTTAAAAAGTCTACAATGTTGCACATTACTAAATTACCATATAGCGTTTGTTTCAACATAAAGTCTTAGAAACATAACGATAAGTTACAAGATTATATGGGGGAAAGTTACAACTTTTCCAAAATTAGATGATTGTTAATTTATACTCGGTCAGATGGTGATTGACACCTCAACCTTCCGGGTGTTCGAAATCTGTGCACACGTCTCCAAGTGGCGAGACAACTCGTCGTTGCATTTGTTTCTGGTTGTGGTAGATCATTGATGGCACCATTATCATTTTGCACCTATTCATACTCCGGTGGTAATTCATCAAGCCATTCAAAGTAACGGCAATTTGAAATGCACTTGAAAAATAACTTGCCTTTGTTTTTACCGTTCTTTATTCATTCCAACGTATCCTCTCCCACATATGCATACTCGAAGCTATAGGCAATCATGCATATAGTGGTCTGAATGTCTACTACTGTGACAGAGTCCGCAATTAATTTTCAAACTAACCGTGTTATAGAAATAACCTGCATGGATGGAGGCAACATATCAAAATGTGCTTAGATGTTGGTAATATATTTCCATTTTGAAGTCTGTAATAACTGAACTCTAAAAGGAAAAAGGAATTCACTTTGATTTACAAACATGAGTACCAGTATATTAATCCTCACTAATTGTTACCCGTCGCCGACGGTAAACAAATTGCATTCACACATTTAATTGATTATGCAGAAACATCTAGCCTATGATGTGGTTCGTAGATAATGTCACAAGAAAATATATAACTGGTTTTGTCTTTCTAATAAGCTCAAATATTACATCAATATTTAGTTATACAAGTCATATTCCATTTAAGTTAAAAATAAACCAGCTAAGTCAGTTTATATTTAAGAAACGTAATGCTTCCCAGCACGTCAACAAGAAGAAGGTGCATATTCTGTATTACTGGAGGTTTGTCACCGTCTTCTTAAACCAATTATATTACTTATACTACTAAACCAATAATATAAAACCAACAAACAGTATATAACCAACTAAATATATTTTGACCTAGTACAACATCTTATATTATAAACTAATTGAAATCAAAATCATTACATTATAAAACAATTATTATAAAATTCCTTTGCAAATATACTAGCACTTAAATGAACAGGACCGAACTAATTGACTTATCCACATTTAAGAATTCGAATGCATAATTTCCGATCTCACTGCTTTCATAAACCACTCAATACTGTATGTCTTAACCATTGAAAGGCATCATATCTTCTCAATCCTTCTTTCCCTTACTTGCTTACTTGTTGGGTGACTTAGTTTGTACAAATATGACATTTTTACCCATAAAGTGTCTAACCTTATTTTGAAATTTTAATAACAAAAAGATAAATACGGACACAGGAAGTCATCTAACAAGTAAGTGGATAAGGAGATCGGAAGACATCTCTTCTAAAAGGAAAATTCTTCCATCTCTTCTAAAAGGAAAATTCTTCTTTCTCTTGCTTGCTTACTTATTGGGTGACTTTGTGTGTATAAATGTGATATTTTTTCCCATAAAATATCTAACTTTATTTTGAAATCTTAACGGCAAAAAGATAAATATACATACACGAAGTCACCTAACAAATAAGTGAGTAGGAAAAAGTAGCACATCTCTTTTCTTTCCCTTGTTTACTTACTTGTTGAGTGACTTAGTGTGTACAAATGTGTCATTTTTTCTCATAAAATGTCTAACCTTATTTTGAAATTCTAATGGCAGAAAGATAAATATAGACACACGACGTCACCTGACAAGTAAGTGGGTAAGGAAAAGTAGCACATCTCCTTCTAAAAAGCGTTTCATATTAGCAATCGCAATTTTATCACGCATTGATGTGTTTAGATGCGTCTAACCCAATATTCAATCTCAACGTTTTTTCACACTTTACACTTTACAGAATCTTGCTCATATGATAATACATGAGTTATTGAAATATATCTCATTCTTTTTAAATCAACCACTCAAATATTAACACAAGAGTATGAGGAATCTTAAATATTAAAAAAAACTTTTACGTGTCCTTTATGGAGGGAAAAGGCGTGGGGTGGAGGCTATGGAGGTGGCGGGGGGTGTCCGCGGTGGTGGGAGGCGGCGACAGTGGTTGGCGGCAACAGGTGGTGGGTGGTTTTGAGATGAAGAATGAGAGTGGTAAATTATTAAGGTTTGGGTGAGGGTGGGATTATCTAATGTATAATTTTAATAAAGGATTCTTTAGATAAAACTTCCTTTTTATGATATGGTTTTGAAAAGTACATTCGGTTTTGAAACTATTTATAAAAATACCTCACCCATTTGTAAAAGTACCCTTAGTAAATGTTAATTAATTTCTGTTTTTCACTAAATTTAATTATAATAATAATTATTTTTTATAATTATTAATAATAATATTGCTATTTTAATATATAATATAATAATTATTATTATTGATATGGAGTGTTGGTCATATTTTGGGCCTGGCAACGCTGATAATTTATGTGCTAACTAATTTTTATGGGCCGAAAATTCAACCTTGCACGGAGACCCTCGATGAAAGCTCAAAAATGGCATCGAGAGAATGTGAGGAAAATTGATCTTAGAGAAAATTAGACAATTAATCCTCTTTTTAAGTGGGTCTTGTAATATACATCTAAAACTAAAACTAATTATAGATTTACCTTTTTTAATTGTAAAAATACCCTTGTTATTTCTTTTTTTCCTTTTTATTATTATATTTAAACAAAAAATATATTATTTATTATTATTAAATTAAATATTTTTTAAATTCATTGATTCACATTATATAATCTCACCCGACACAAACCCTAATTATTCCATTATTCATCTCAAAACTATCCATCCCTCACCACCCCATCCACCACCCACCGCCACCCCCACCAGACGTCTCCCACTGTTGCCTCTACCAGCTGCCACCCAACGCCACCTCCACCCACTGCCACCTCTAACCATCGCCTTCAACAGCTGAAGTGCTTGCTGCTGCTGACAGCAACAGCCAACACATGTTGCTGTAGCAACGTTGGCTATTGCTAGGTGCGGCTAGAATATGACACCCATTAGAATGCCTTCATTTTTTTTTAATTTTCTTGAAACATTTTTCCCTCTTTTGTTCCAGCAACACCCATTAGCCTGCCTTCAATTTTTTTTTTGAAACATTTTTCCCTCATTTGTTCTGGCATCACTAATTAGCCTGCCTTCATTTTTTTTTTCTAAACTTTTTGGAAATATTTTTCCCTCATTCACCACCAATGGCTGTGGCTGCCACATCTGCAATTGCTTGATTTAAATTTTTTTTCCTTTTTTGAAATTTCTTCCTGCTTTTTATTTTCTTTTCTTTTTTAAACATTTCATTTTAGATTTTGCATTTTTAAAAAAAAAATCCTATAACATGACATTGTGTGAGTTTTTGGAGTTTATGTTTCTATACTCCATTCCATGATAGAATTTTGTGTTAACATAATACTTTTTTAGATCGTTACTGTCCTTTTCTTTTTCATTTGTTCAACATAATTCAATTTTTTTGTTACCATTGTTTTCTTGTACTTTTTTCAATATCCACACTCGTTGACATGTTTATTTTTCTTTTCCTGGGGCTATTACCGTTGTTGTTGCTTTTTTTTTTTTCAAATGTTCTTGTGTTTTTTCAATGCTCACTTCTATTCTAATAATGTTCAATGTTCACTATTTCAATGTTTTTTTGTGTTTTTTGGTTCTTATAGATTGTTACCATTATTTTATCCTTTCCTTTTTGGCATTATTTTTTTTGATGTTGTTACCCTTGTTTTTTTTCCTTTTCTAGGGCTGTTACCAATTTTTTTTGTCATTCTTTTTTTTTTTAATTTTCACATGATTTTTGTGTTGTTATCATTTTTTATTGAGTTCATTATGTTACCAAATTTTTTTTCCATATTATGCCGTGTTACGGTATTTTTTTTAGAGTTTTTATTACTAGTAACACAATTTTTCCATGTTACCATGTGTTACGGAATTTTTCCCTTTTTTCAGAGATTTTGGTATTAGTTTTTTTAATGATTTAGCGGTAACGGCGGCATCGGTTGTGAACGGCGATGCTTTTGTAGTAAAAACACTACATATCAATAATAATAATTATTATATTATTATAATAATATTATTAATAAAAATTATAAAAAATAATTATTATTATAATTAAATTTAGTGAAAAATTGAAATTAATTAAAATTTACTAGGGGTACTTTTACAAGTGGGTGGGTTATTTTTACAAATAGTTTCAAAACCCAATGTAATTTTCAAAACCATATCATAAAAAAGGGGATTTTTATTTAAAGAACCCTTGATTTTATGAAAATGATCCATAGCGCTCGACAACAATGGGAGTTTGGAGGACAATTTATTTATTGGTCCAATATGAAGTTTTATGGCCTAATAAAGTTTAATTTCAGGATGACTAACTACATATATTTTTTTTTTTTTTGGTTTAAAACTGATCCCTAGATCTCATCCCCAAGCCTTGCTCTACGTGCATGCACATAGTTAACATTAATTTCATTTAAGAGATGGCCAATCTTACAACACAGAGCAGCTTACATGGGATTTATTACACAATACTGGAACATAAATTATAAAAAAAATTTTCCAAATGCGTAGTCTTCTTCATTGATTTGCATTGATCAATGATGTTCGAAGCGACATTCTACTTCCACACCTACAAAATCTTTTCCTCCATTGTTTAACAAGTTTGCCCATATAGTATGCATTTTGTACAGGAAAGCGCTTTATATATGTGGGATCTACTACTTAAATTTGGAGGGAAGGAAATCTATATTTTTTATTTATTATCCAATGTTGCCCTTTCGCATAGGAATTGCGTGGAATTCACCCAAAAAGTTAATGGCAGATTTGGATGGAATCCATCCACCAAGACAATTTGTAAGCATTTATTAAAGGTTGGAGACCCAGCTAGTCGAAAAAAAGATTAGGGACCCAGACGATACTAAACACAAAGGTTGGGGATGAAATGTGAAATTAACCCCTCATATGTGTGTGTATATATATTTATGTAATGTAGCTACGATCCAACCAGTCATTACAATGAACATTTCAATAATACTAATCTTATCTTAGTATTGAAATGCAGTATTGTGCTCGAAGATAAATATGCATTCACTTCTTTAGTAAATAAGAGTAACATTGATGTTGGGGAAAAAAGCTAAGGGGAAAAAATTAGGGAGAAAAAACCTATTTCTAAATAATGTGTAAGGGAAAGAGTAGGGGGAAAATATGAATTGGACATGTGGTGGTATTTTATTGGATTAGGAGGCGAGTAGGAGTGGGTGAAAAATAATATTTATTGGATTGAGGGAGAATGGGAGAGGGGGAAAATCCTAGAGGAGGGGCAACGCCGTTAATTATTTTGCTTATTATACTTTTTCTAACTATACGTCTATTTAGTAATCAGTTCTGAACCCTATAAAATAACATAATAAAATAAAATTCGCTTTTCTTTTTTAATCTTATCTAATATTTTACAAGGGTATTTAAACCTAAATGCATTAATTTTTTGAAAATACAAAAAATAATAATTAATGTATTAATTTAGGTTTTATAAAATATAAATATATATAACATTACAAAAAAAGGTCGACTAATGGAAATATTAACTGCAATTGACGCCATGGACGAATTCTGCCAAAAAATGTAAAGGTAAGGATGAACTTGCCAATAAATGAAAGGTATGGACAATTTACGCAAAAAAACTGAAAGGTAAAAACCTTTTGCGCCAATTACCATATATATATATATGCCCCTCCTTTAGGTCCCCCAAACTAACTTTGTCCTCATCCACTTTCATACATAGTTTGGGTTTTTCCACTCCACATTAAACATGCTCTAAATGTGTCAAGATTTCAACGTTGTATTATTGCTATTTGATCGAGTATTTTTGGGTGTGGCGCGAAATTTACATCTCTTCACCAAAAGTCTCCTTTCTCACGTCATCACATGATTAAGAAAGTTGGTTTGATTCGAAATAAACTGTTATCAACAAAACTCAGCATTGATGATTGACGTTGAAAAAGGTTTTTTAATTCACACACATATAATTACATAACCACAAGGAATTGCTCCCTTTATAAATAAAAAACAGATTTTATAAAATGAAGACCAAGGCCCCATTCTCATATATCCAAATAATATAAGTTTTGTAAAATGCTCAAATGAATCTTCGATCTTTGAGATTGATGTTTTCAAGCTTTAAAAAAAGGAAAATCACTTCTTAAGAAGAGTTACTCAAATAAAACATGTTGTCGACGTAACAGTGTATAATAATATCCTCTTATGAAAGTCGACCGACGGAGCGTCGGACCGCGCGTGGCGTGACAAATTTCCTGTTTCTTCATTGTCATTCATTTCATATATTCAAATTTGTTGAAAGAGGAAAAAGCTGTTTCCACAAGCAGACAAGAATCTGTAACGAGGATGAAAATCCCTTTGCATAAACAAAGAATAAATGGTCCCATTTCCTGCATGCATTCACGTGTCCTGCTCTTTTGTATTACCCTAAACATCTCCATCACCCTTCTGCATATCTTCAGCATTGGATTCTAAAAACTCGCATCCATTTCCATTATAATTATTTTATGGCATTAATTCACTTCCCAGTCTCCTCTCCCCCACACGACTTACTGCTTAGCCCACGTGTTTCTTTATCTCATCTCTCCAATTACCTTACCCTCCTTACCTCCCTGCCTTGGACTCTTTGAGCCCCCATCACTATAACACCACGACGCTTCTGGTATTTCAAGAATTCCCAGTTTGATACTCTTTAATCAATCAGGCACGAACAAGTAGATACAAAGAGGCCAGTAATTTTTGTTAATTACGATTTTTTTTTATCTACTTGCCTTAATTTTCGAGTATCGAGTGTACAGTCAGGAGTGCTGCCTCATTTTCCCTTTATATCCTTCTGTATAAATTTCTATACCATTTAATCCTGTACTGGAAGAACAGACAAATCCCCTTAAATAAGAGAGAGAAAGGGGCAAGGAGAAGGGGGTTTCTACTTTTTCTACCGTGTCTTGTCATTCATTCAAATGAATGATTTACATTAGTTGAGTTGTGGGAGGAAGAAGAAAGAAGGTAAATAAAGGAACCATGTTTGATGGGGTGCCGGCTGATCAATTCCACCAGTTTTTAGCTTCGTCAAGAACTTCACTTCCAATTCCACTTTCTTTTCCGATTCATGGAAACCCAACTTTTTCCAGTTTCGATCCCTTTTCTTCTCACCATCACCAGTTACACCTGCAGCTGGAGTCCTCCATTAGCACTGGTGGCAACGATCATGAACAGGAAGATCAAACCAGCTTAATTTCGACTAATTTAGTGCTCGAAAGGGAGAGATCTGTGCCGGAAATGACCGCGGCGGAGCCCGCGTGGTCGAGTAATGAAGTTCTTGCACTGCTCAGAATTAGATCCAACATCGAGAATTGGTTCTCAGATTTCACTTGGGAACACGTTTCAAGGTACTTATATAATTGATGTTCTTTTACGAAAATTCACGTGATGTTGCGCCGATCGAGGGTGCACGTACGCTGCTTTAGGAATCTTGTTTTTTCATCTTTTTTTTTGGGAACCTTTTCTGGTTGCTTTTAAGCTGTTTTTCATTAAAAAGAGACTTGGATTTTGAATTAAGTAAACCGACAATGAAGTTAAAATATTCCTGCCTCTGCCCAAAGGGACAGGGATTAAAAACTGCAAGTGCTTAATTGTTTATATGAGGAAAAAAGGTGATTCATCAATGAAGATGGAATAATTATTAGTGTTATGGTTTTCATAAATTCTGCAGGAAACTTGCAGAACTTGGGTTTAAAAGAAGTGGGGAAAAATGCAAGGAGAAATTTGAAGAAGAAAGCAGACACTTCAACACCTTAAGCTACACCAAGAACAATTACAGAATTTTCCCCGAACAGGATGATGAATTCTATCCTGATGAACAAGATCAAGAAGCACCACTACCCAATGTTTCTGCAGAAAAAGGTCATCAAACCTTGGATAAACAAAATAATCAAGAAGAAGACATAGGAGTCGTCGGGAATAATAATATTGTGGAAGGAGATCAGTCAGAAAGAACTGTAACTGACGCGGTAATTGGATCTCAAGAAAATGATGAACAAGTTGCCGTGAAACCAAAAGAAATTAGCAAGAAGAGGAAAAGGAAGGAAGACAAGTTTGAAATGTTCAAGGGCTTCTGTGAAGCAATTGTGAACAAGATAATGGTCCAACAGGAAGAGTTGCACAATAAGCTGATACAAGATATGGTGAGGAGGGACGAGGAAAAGATCGCGAGTGAAGAAGCTTGGCGAACTCAACAAATGGAGAGGATCAAGAAGGAGATGGAAATCCGCGAGGAAGAACAAGCCACTGCTGGTGAGAGACAGGCTGTTATTATTGAGTTTTTGAAGAAATTCGTTTCTAATTCCAGTGAAGAAGATCAGCAATTTGTAAGCAAGATTGAAGGTCTTGTCAAGGTAAATCAATCTCAAGATCAATTTACCCAAACTACCCAAGAAAAAGCAGAAGCAGCCACTTCGTCAATTAGCATGGTTTTTAATCAACAACAAAACCCTAGTTCAAAAGCCTGCTCCTCATCTCTTCTGCCCCAAAACCCTAATTCTGCAAAAACCCAAGAGAATAATCCGTTAGAAATCACTCCATCTTCAAGAAAAAAGCCTTGCTTCAAGAACTTACATGTTGAAAGGGGAGACAGTGGCAACAGATGGCCAAGGGATGAAGTTTTGGCTCTGATAAACCTCAGGTGCAAACTCAGTAGTAGTAATAATAATGGTGAAGAAAATAAGGAAGGATCAAAGGGTCCATTATGGGAAAGAATTTCCCAAGCGATGCTTGAATTGGGTTACAAAAGGAATGCCAAAAGATGCAAAGAGAAATGGGAGAATATAAATAAGTACTTCAAAAAGACGAAGGACAGTAGCAAGAAGAGATCTGTTGATTCAAGAACATGTCCTTATTTCCAGCAGCTGAGCAGTTTATACAGTCAAGGAACACTCGTCGTCCCCAGTAACGAGCCCGAAAACGAGTAGAGACCGCGAAAAGAACCGGCCACCAATGGATTTTGTAGTTTTATTTGTTACTTCATCACTGTCTCTGATATCCGTCGTGAACTACAATTATAAGTTTCTTAGGCTTGTATTAATTATAACTGTTCTCGATCTATCAAGCTAAAAATAAATTACATTTCTTATTCTTGATCTGAATCAACATTGTTTTTCGAGATGTGTCTTAATTTCTAAATATTCCTCGAGTATCAGCAAAGGTTTTTTTTATCCAAAGAAATCTTAAGAATCCTAAAAGGTCCGTTGGTTAGAACATCCTCATGATATTAGAATATACATGCAGTCATTTAAGTGGCCATATGTGTTAGTTGTGCCATTAATAGGGAAGCTTCAGTTAATAGCGACATTCAGTAATAAATATTCGGGCTGTGCTGTCCTACATCTCTGCACAACAAAACATGTGCGACGAACATTGACAGGTTTCTTTCAAATTCCGCGCATATACAAACTTCCCAAACTTCAATACCAATTATAAGTAGCTCATTTTTTATTAAGCAGTCGGTTCAACTGCTGAATGGATAATTATGTATCATGTCAAATACATTCATAACTTCACCATATTCTCAAGCTCCATTGATACCAGATGAGACATTCCAAAAATGATGGCCTCCTCATTTGGCAAAAGTATACTTATTTCTTACCCTTTTTTCCCATAGTGACTCTTTACCTGATAGTTTGGTGTTATTTATTGCATTAGTGTGGTGTTATTTATTGCATTGTCGTCGGCAAGTTTCCATCCATGTTGCCTGTTATCTTGGACGAGTTCGTGAGTCGTGACAAATTTCTGAGTAATGAAATATATACACTGTAAAGTTTATTGAGCATATTGTGTGTACAGGAAATTTGTATCTTTAGTTACAGGAGGGTAAGAAACCCAGAAAGAGGGGGGGGGGGAGAGGGAGGGCTCTGCAGCAAATACTATAATGCTCTTTGCCTTCTTTTACTGCTGCAGCCTTTCCAATCAGAATTCTCCACATTTTTCAAGTACTTTCTATGGTTATCAGTGAGAAATCCAAGCCCAACAATTTTTCTGGAGTGTCCTTGGTAAAAATTGACTCCAGGGACCTCTGCAGTTTGGGGTCACTCATTCGTTCCTTCAACAAGCGACTCCCGAGCATCTCTGACAACTCCAGGAAAAGTCTTTTGGTGAATATATGCGACGAGGAGTTGGAATCATCCTCAGACAGATGAATGAACCTCATAAGATGCCGTGACAGAGTGTTTGCGCCAAGCAATTGAGCAAAAAACTTGATAATGTTTTTGCAATTTACTAGTAGTCTCCTGCTGATGAATCCTGAAGCACTGATAAACAAAACATTTCTCAAAGTTCCTAGAGTACATAGGATTAGTCAGGCACAATCTTTGTGCTAAATTACCATAGTATGTAAGATTAAGTCCTTTCGTGAAAGCAGCATTCCAGCAGTATAATACAAATATCCATCTCTTGTCCTGGCTGCAATTCTACACTTGTTTCCTGCCGTCTCATGGTTACAAGAGGACATTATGAGTAAATGTACGGTCCTCCGAAGATTTAGTACATCAGCTCGTGCACTTCATCTTCAGCGTTAAAATTTCGTTCATCGTCACAGTTACTGGAATTGGAATCATCATACTCAATTCTTGATGATGCAAGAGAAGAGATGTCATCCTGGTCTAGAAAAAGATCTGTAGCATCTTCGTAATGATTTTCATTCTCTTCTAAGATCACATCTGGCCTGAAAACATCTACACTAGTCTCTGGATCAATGTCATGCAACAAAGA
>CAVNYN010272932.1:0-13502 GCA_963692815.1 Nyctanthes arbor-tristis | reverse complement strand
AGTAGTAAAGAATATACCGTGGAAATAACTTAACATGTGACCATGCAACTCAGTTTCAGCGGAGATCCAATTACCATACGTATCCTTCAACTGAGTGAAACTATTATGTTTCTTCAAAGCGGTCGCGGCAGCATGGAAAAACCGCGAGTTCACATCCCTTCCCTAAGCCAAGATCTCTTAGCTCTTTGTCTCCAAAAAACCTCCTGTCGACGCAAGGTCTCATAATATTCCTGCCGAGCCCAATCAAATGTGGCTAAAGAAGCAGCATCCCTTCGATTATGGGCAACAGCCGTAATCTCTTTACACTGCTTAATCTTTCTCTTGAAGTCGACATTCAAAGTAGAGCTCCAAGCAAATAGGTCTTTCCCACAAACCGTGAGTCTTCGATGCAAATCATAATGTTGACTTCTCTTCCGACTAGCACCAATAACATCTTCACATTTTGCCTCAGAAAGCCAAACATTCTCAAACCGAAATTGCTTCCTCTGTGCACTAAAGAGCCGAGGTTGTGATAGCAAAAGAAGTGGAGAGTGATCCGAAGAAAACAATCCCAAATTTTGGACCCGAGCATCTCTAAACAAAGAGGACGATGAAAGAGTGGCAACAGCAAGGTCAAGTCGTTGTTCTATCCGATTGACAGCACCACGCCCTCTGAACCAAGTAAACTTATTTCCCATCCAGCCCAAGTCATACAAATCACAGTCATGCAATGCCTCACGAAAACCATCCATGAGTTGAGTAGGATGGCTAAGCCTACCATATTTTTTGTTTGGGGAAAAAATATCATTAAAATCCCCCATACACACCCAAAGAAGATGATATGCAATAGATAAAGTACGTAGAAAGTTCCAACTTTTATGCCTTCTATTTCGATCCGGCATGCCATAGTAGCCAGTAAAACACCATCTAAGCTGAGTAGTAATAGTAACATCAATGTCAATATGAAAACGCAAATAACTCAAAAGCATGGCCATAGATTTAGATTTCCACATGAAGACCAACCCTTCACTATGACCTATACAATCAACAACAAGAAGACCCTCATAACCCAATAAAATTTTTATTTGCTCCAAATGAGAATTACAAGCTAGTGCTCTTCCGATCAAAAAAATAAAATCTGGCATATTTTCACGCACGAGATCCACAAGGACCTGAACTGCCCGTGGGTTGCGAAGGCCATAGCAGTTCCAACTTAACACATTCATAGGATTCGATGGGCCTGAATAACAGGTCCTACCGCAGGTTCTTTTTTAAATCTAAAACTACATCACAAGAAGAATCACCCTCAGGCGCACCAATAGAAGCCTCCACCAAGGCACCCTCCACACATCGCCTTTTAGGGTCCGCCACTACAACCCCTTCATTATTGCCTTCTGCCACCATCACTCTCTTTCCTTTGGCCACGTCTACAGCAACATCCCCAGCCTTATTTGGAGCCCAAACGTCCACAGCAATATTTTTGTTCTCCATATTTACCGAGAGTTCAGCTGAGTTAGTCATCATCTCATCATCATCCCCCTGCATGCTTGAATTACCGAAACCAGTCCTCTCTCCTCTCAACCATTGCTCGCTAGAATTAAATTGCTGTTGGCAAGTTTGTGGACGTAACCACGGCCCATAATGACGAATAACATCTCTATCGGGATTCTCAAACACCTAGCCACATAATATATCCGAAGGCCCCAATTTTCCACATACAAATCAAAAGGTAGAGAGTCGTTTGTATTTGAAAGTCACCTATATCCAATCCTCTCCGGCCTTTTCAGTTCCATCTTCCTCTTGAACACATTGCGGACATCCATGAGAGCCCGAACACGAACATAACTCTTCCAGCCACCGCCAAAATTCTTGTCATCCGATGTGAAAAAACTGCCTAGAAAGTCATCGATGCTCCCCACTATATGTACGGACATAAAACCGATCGGAAGGTCATGTATTTGGACCCAAAATACCACATGATTGAGGTCAACCCTAGACGGATTGTCATTAGCCTCCAACTGCCGAAGGATGAGAACGTGTTGATCAAAAGTCTATAGACCTCCTTCCAATACCCGATTCATATCGAGTTTCTGAAAAAACTGGAACATAAACAAAGAAGTCGAGGCCTCTTTGATGCAGATCCCTTTCACTGGACGCCAAATCGCTGCTAGGGTATTTTTCATGGCCGTCACATTTATGGATCTACCAATGAGAAAATGTCCAACCAAACGAAACCGCAAATCTTCGTTCACTACCAAAACTACCTCTTCGCCACCAAAGTCCAACCTACTTTCCTCCTCCTCTAAAGTAAGGTTGGCGCATGCATCTTCCAGTGACATGATAATTACAAGATGAAAAAAGTTCAAAGATTTGGAGAAAAAATACTAAATCCTTGCCGACTTGCAAAAGAGCAAGATAAACCCTAACTTTCCATAAGAGCAAGACCAAAAGCATATAAAAAATAATTAAAGTTTAATACATTAGCTAAAAAGGAAATACTCTAATATAAATTACGAAATACTCTATATATATTAAAAAATTAAAAAACTTTGAATATAGATTAATCAAACAAAATATTTAAGAAGATAAGATACATCAATATAGTAATCTCAATTTTCCGAGATCCCAAATGTCGATTAGCAAAGATAATAAATCAGAAAGGTTTTGTAAAACCTCTAAGAAACATCCTTGAAGATAAAAATAGGTAAGGATCATAATCCCTAATTTAATTGAAAAAAATAGGGAGAAAAAGTCTAAAATGACCTCATTTAAGATAGTTTTAACGAGAAAAATACAATAAAAGGTATTGCAAACTTCATTCCTTTTAGATTCCTAAACTATTTACCTACCAAATTCGTATTTCTAAATCCGTAGAAATTATCTGAGCCATCAATTTCTTCTTGTTAGAATTTTTATCGTAAAATTAATTAACTAGTTAATCTTGTGAAAATTTGCAATGACTGTCAACCTTGGTGGTGGATGCCAGTTCGTGCAAATTTTCAAAAGATTTCGCTTGAATTCTTCTATACACACACACACACTCTCTCTCTCTCTCTCTCTCTCTCTCTCTCTCTCTCTCTCTTTAGTGAAGCACCTGCGTTGCACGCATTTTGTTTTATTTTTCGCTTGAATCTGCGTAGATTTTGTTACTAAGAAGGTCTATTAATCTGTATGAGTTGGACTTTCAATTAACATGATTTAAATTATTTGAAAAGTGGCTTATTTGAAAAGTGACTTATGATTGTATCAAAAAGATGGCCAAACAACTTATGATAAAATACTGATTGAATAAACAAATTTGATGAATTAATCAAAATAAGCATGGGAGTGGAGTTCGTAACTATGTTGTGTATCAACAAAAATTTCTCCACGCTGAACTCCAATTAACCTTGAACATGATCTATAGACCTGAACCGAAAGACCATTGCTATTTCACCAAACCACCTAGGATGAATATGAAGTAGAGACAATTTGGAAATCTTCAACCTGAAAGTTAGTCAATGAACAGTAAGCAGAACCCTAAATAGAGAAAAGCCAGAGTCAGAAGGCCATGAGAAGGAGGTAGGTAATGCTAGCAAGAGAGAAATTTCTAAATTATTTGACGACCATAAGACGGTTCCAATGACTGAAGGAACAACATTATACAAATATAAAGCTATTGGATAAAGATTTCTCCACTTGCTTTTTAATAAATTATATTGCAATTTCATGTAATACATCATCAAATATTAAATATAGTTTGCTATTTTTCCTCATGGAGTTCAAACAGAAGTTATGAACATCAAGCATCATTTAAATTGTGAATCTGAACTTGCTTTGGCCATCTAAGTACTTCAGAGTCTAATTTAAATAGGTCAACAACAATAATTGAAAATTCTTCTCGTTTCTTGTTTGCCTTCGAAAGTTTCAACTATGGAAATCTGACTATGTTATTAGCCTTAAAAATCAGAAAATATATTACTCAACGTTGGGGAAGACGAAGTTCAGTATTCTTTATGATTACTCGTTACACTTAAATTTTAGCACCCATTTACCTTTAGACGAAAACTATTTGGTTCTGATGGTCTCACAACATCCCATATATATATATATATTTAACCTTTATCAGCCCCAGAAGCAAGGAAGTTTCGGGTTAGAACTTTAAGATAAGTCTCTTTGCTGCTCCTCAAACAGGAAACAAATCAAAAGAGTATAAATGGATGAAACTCAAAGATACAAACAAAAATAGCAGACGCTTTATGTTTTGAAAGATTACCAAGAAAAGCACTTTCACTTGTCTCATAACCCTTTTTAGTGTCAGGACTGATAGAAGCAAGCCAAATAGAGAAAGAATAGGGAATCAAGACATTGTGAAAGCAAGAAGACTTATGTATATAGTTTTAGAAAAGGCAAAACAAAAGAAAATGTAAACTAATAAGACTCAAGATGTAGTGCATACAAATCCAAATTTGAGACTTGACCAAAATACCTAAAAGAGACTTAGTACATGGCATCATCAAAGAAAACATTTCATTTGCTAGTTTGGGTGATGTAGAACAGAGAATTTACGAACATAGAGCACAAATGAAAGAAAGAGTATTCTAGAAATATGAGAGAGTATATTATTATGTATAAGAATGTGATAATTGTAATGTTGGAATAAGGCATCAGAAAGAATTGCTTCAGCATGACTTTAAACTGTGCTAAGGATACCTAATCTTACAATATTCGGGGAAACGCAAAAATAAATAACAAAAGAAAGAATAATTGAACGGAAACCAATTCATTTTTTCAAATTATTGTCACCAAGATGGTAGAAAGATAAATAAGATGGAAGAAAATAAGGTAGATTGGAATTACATAACGCCTTACAAATTAAAAATTCTTTAAGCAAAACTTTCCCAAAATGGTGTATGGCATTGACCCATCTATACAAAAGAAAATGCTGCTGAGTTTCAGGTTGAACTCAGTAGACATACAGTGATCCATCCAATAACAAAAGTTAAAATTTTCCAAATGTTAGTCTAAAATAGAAGTTATCAACTATCAATTTAGACAAATATGACGTGTAAAGTTGTGCCATATGTACATGCAAGATAGAACAGATTTTCTCTTTAATTGGTTAATTGAATCAATACTCTGATGATGTCCGATCTCTTATAGATTGTTTCATTAATTGTAAATTGATATTTGGTAGATACTTCTTTTATTTATTCGCTTTACTTCTGAACTCAAGAAAACATATTGAACTTTATATCTGTTAATCCAATGAATGGAAGTAAACAATGAAATTTCATAAAAGAAATCAGCTTATCAATTTCAAGTAGGAGTGGGCATCGGTTCGAGTAGTTCGGTTTTTAAACCAAACTGCCACCGAACCGCCCAAATCAATTGTCTAAAAATTTAAACCACCATCGAACTGATTGATGACTAAAACCGAGAATAGCCGAACCGCCTTTGGTTCGGTCAATTTGAGGTCACATCGGTTTCGAAACATTTTCCAAGGCCTTAGTTCCTAGACCCAAAGAAATTGAATAAAAAATTGAATAAGGAAATATATAACTTAAACGGCACAGTACATGTAATGGCAATAATGCTTGCCAACTCACTGTTGCCCAAATATTTTTTGACTTAGACTGCCTTTTTTAAAATTCGCAGCCACCTACTCTCGTCCACTCAATTTCGATGTGGGACCTTGTGGGACGTTAAATCCTATAGCTCCCTTTCTGTAAAAAGAATTTACACAACACAATGGGTCTTCAAGCTTTATAGAGGACTGGACAAGTGAAACCGAGAGCATGAGGAGATTTCACCTATCCTTCTTCCAACAAGGGCCTTATTCTTCCATGATTTGTGATTTGGATTTTGGCAGAGCAATTTCTAATTCTTCATCTAGGTTTTAATAATTCTGCTTCTTTTTTCCTTTTTCATTTCTTCTTCATCTATGATTTGGGTTTCATTTGTTTCTTTTGATTTGTATTGTGGGTGTGTAGATGCATCTTTGTTTGTTGCTCTTCAATGTAGATCTACAATTTTTTTGTTCAAATCAAAAGAAAATTAGAAAAAGGATTTGATTTTTGCACTTTAAATTTTTGATTTTAAGGAAGAACACAGTCCACAGAACGCGCAGCCAACTTTTGTAGTTGTTCACGGTCGGTTTATGGTCAGGTGTTTTCTTCCTGGTTCGGTTCAGGTTTTCGCTGGTTGTAAGACAAAAAATGCTATTGAAACTGAACCGTATTTTCTTAGTATGAAAACTGGCCGAACTAGTTCAATAACATGACAGAACTGACGATTCCAGTTCGGTCCGGTCGGTAGTGTCGGTCGGTCCTGTTTTCTCGGTCAAAATGCCCATTCTTAATTTCAAGAAATAGAGTCGTAATAATAATTAAAAAGAAAAAAATAAATAGAGGATCATTAGAGAGACAAAAATATCACTAATTTATTTCACCGAAAACGAAGGAAAAGATAGATATAGAGAATATGTAAAGGCTAGCACTCTTGCGATGTACAGGAAGAACAACTTACAAAAATATAACTAATAGGAATTTGAAAAGTAGATGAGAAATATTTGAATATCAGTTGAAAATATAAAAGCAAGAATGTATATCAACGGAAAAGTCGAAAACAATTAGAACAGTAAACTCAATAGTGGAAATCATTTTCCTACATTCAGTTGGACCAATCCACTTGCATGGCATGGTGTAGGTCCTTATTTAGTACACACATAGCACCATATTCTAATGTTGAAACCTTGAAGAATATATCTTATTGTTGTATCAATCAAACCACATGCTTGAATCATGAATTGATTATTTGCATTCTAAACATCTTTGAAACATTAAAATTTAACATTTTATGATTTGGAAATTCAAACTTATGAAAATAGGAACTAATCTGAAAAAAAAAATAAGTAGTTGTGAGAAATTTTTAATATTCATCCATATAACCCAAGAAATTTATTAGAGCTATGATATTTTGACAAACAAACATATATGCAAAAACATCTCAAATTTCCAATTTTCGACTCATTTTAGTAAAATATTAAAAATATTTAGGAAAAATGCCGTAAAAGCTTTGCCAGTTTCCAATCAGCAAAATCTCTCTAAAAACAGTTATCGAAATTCAAGTAAAGATGATTTAGTATAATCAAGTTCATAATAGCCTTTTAAAGTTACAGTGTAAGTAAAACCTGCCAAGCGTTAACTCTAATAACTGCTATTGACGGCATTCTAAAGAGCCCTTCTCTTTACAAAGAAATAGAAGTCACCTCACCGTTCTCATTACAGGCATTTTCCGTAAACAACCTACAATGTGTTTGATTGCATTGGTTTTTCATAAAAATATCAAATTCATGGAAACAAAATTCAATCTTTATGCGTTTCTTTGGAAAACGGGAAATGGAATTTCAAATGCCATATTAGGGGAAAACAGTGTAAAATGGGCAGAACATGACGTAATCATTTAGCTTGTAGAGCATCAATCGATGACGCAGAAGCTATAATTGATTTAGATTAGTAATAATAAATAGATATAGATTTTAAATTAATGAGAATTTAAGAATATTATTATCTTTTTAAGTAAAAAAATATATTATATTGCGATAAAACAGTGAGATTCAATGTTGAAATTACCTAGTTTTAAATGACAAAGTTAGAATGCACAATAAGAAGAAATGTTAGGGTTAGTACATGTTTGATTCAATTTATGGTAATTGATTTATAAAGAGAAATTATAAAGAGGTAAAATGAGTGGTGTAGATTTAATAGAAGTTTGAAATTTATAGTTATAAATGAATAGTTGTCAAATCAGCAGTTAAATCAGTGGTATGAGAGATTATAATATATTTTCATGAAGACGATCAAACAGCAGTTTAAATTGCGCTAATTAGCCATTCTAAAATAGAAAAGAATAAAATAAAATAATGAAAAACAAAATATGAAATTAGCCATGACATCAACAATTTGGGAGGGAAGTAATTTGGGAGGAAAATTTTGTTTATATAGATTATATATATATAGATAGATAGATAGATAGATAGATAGATAGATAGATAGATAATATATTGATATAGATTTTAAGTTAATCAGAATTTAAGAGTATTATTGGCTTTGTAAGTGAAAAAATAGTATATTGCGATAAAAAAGTGAGATTCAATGTTGAAATTACCTAATTTTAAATGTTAGAGTTAGATTGCACAATAAGAAGAAAAGTTAGGGTTAAATTGTGCTAATTAGCCATTTCAAAATAGAGAATAATAAAAGAAAATAAAATAATGAAAAAAAATGACATTAGAAATTTTTGAGGGAAAAGTTGTTTAGACTACTTTTGATTTAGATATATATATAGATATATAGATATATAGTTATAGATTTTAAGTTAATGAGAATTTAAAAGTATTATTGCCTTTTTAAATTAAAAAAAGAATAGTATATTGCGATAAAAAAGTGAGATTCAATGTTCAATTTACCTAGTTTTAAGTGTTAGAGTTATATTGTACAATAAGAAGAAAGATTACGGTTAAATTGCGCTAATTAGCTATTTCAAAATAGAGAAGAATAAAATAAAATCTATTATTATCTATTATCTAAATCAAAAGTAGTCTTCTACCCTTTTTTGGCCTAAACCTAGACCAATTAGATTTCTTTACTGATGTATATTTACTATTTATCTTTTTTTCTTTCTTTTTCTAAAACCAGTTTTGTTATTTTATTTTCGGATCATTATTTCTATTATTATTATTTAAATCAAAAGTAGTCTTCTACACTTTTTCTCGCCTAAACATAGACCTAATACAATTAGATTTCTTTGCTGATATCATATTTACTATTTGTTGTCTTTTTTTTCCTCCCTAAAATAGGTTTTGCTATTTTTTAATTTTCTCATTATTCCTATTTTTATTATTATTTAAATCAAAGATAGTCTTCTACACTTTTCCCTCATAAACATAGACCTAATAATACAATTAGATTTCTTTGCTGATGTCATATTTACTATTTGTTTTCTTTCTTTTTTTTTCTAAAATATGTTTTGCTATTTTTTAATTTTGTCATTATTTCTATTTTTATTATCTAAATTAAAGGTAATCTTCTACCCTTTTCCCGCCTAAGCATGGACCAATTAGATTTCTTTATTGATATCATATTTAATATTTGTTCTCTTTCTTTTTTTTTCTAAAACTGATTTTGCTATTTTATTATCGGTTCATTATTTCTATTATTATCTATTATCTATTATCTATTATAATATAAAACACAGGTAGTCTAGACATTGGTTTCCTGCCTGATGTCTTTATGACATCAGCTCTCTTCTTTTTTTAATTTATTTTATTCTAAGTAAAGCTTTATAAAGAGAAATTATAAAGAGATAAATTATAAAGAGATTCAATTTATGGTAGTTGATTTATAAAGAAAAATTGTAAAGAGATAAATTGAGTGGTGTATAGAAATTTGAAATTTATGGTTATAAATGAATATTTGTCAAATCAATTGTCAAATCAGTGATATGTGAGATTATAATGTGTTTTGATAAAGAGTATCAAACAGGGCTTAATTTGATAACATTTTCATCTCGATGGCATTTTCACTGCCCCTTTCAAAACCTAATTTGCGATTGTTGCTGGAAACCTTCAAGTAGACCCGTCGACGCCGCTCCTGGGCTGACAATGGAGGATCCGACGGCGCCCCTGGTGTGACAATAGATGATCGCTCTAGCAGCGGATGAGCCCGAAGCAACCAGATCTTTGGTGGTTGCTGCGCCTTTTTGCTTCTCCGTCCGTCACCGCTTCGCCTGCTCTTTTTTGCTTCTTGGTCCACAGCTGCTGGGGTGACAGAACGAGATCCGACTGGTCCATTTTGCTTTTCCGTCCTGTGTTGACTTGATTGCAGCAGAGGATGTGTTTAAGGGAGATATAAAGTATTTGGAAACTGACCCGGTTGCCTAGATAGAGCGGTATAACCGTATAAGAAGCCAGTAATAGGAGCTATAAATGGGTTTGCAGTCACTGCCGGCTTTGAGATTGTATTGGCTTGCAATTTCTTGGTAGAGTCTAAAGAGGCTAAATTCATGGATACTCATGCCAGGTCCC
This sequence comes from Nyctanthes arbor-tristis, assembly GCA_963692815.1. Classification (NCBI taxonomy): domain Eukaryota; kingdom Viridiplantae; phylum Streptophyta; class Magnoliopsida; order Lamiales; family Oleaceae; genus Nyctanthes; species Nyctanthes arbor-tristis. The sequence goes on along the minus strand of CAVNYN010272932.1, from coordinate 3,457 downwards.
CACTTGGTTATTTTTTAATCTAAACTTAAGATATTTATGACTTATATGCATGTTAGGTAGAGGGAAGCTCTTAATTATGCAAGAACTGGAGTTCTGTCCACAGCTGTATTTGGATTATTTATTTAAAGTAATTTATTTTTTGGGAAAAAAACTGGCAAACTCTTGATTATTGTTATGGAATTATAGCTTTGTTAAAGGTCCGAATTCATTTAAGTGTAGGTTTGTGCATGAAAGTTTAATATCATGTTTAATTGTTTCTTAAGTAAATATGTTTCATTTGTTGTTTTAGCCTTCTATTAGGTATTCTGAAACAAAGCAATTATTTAGCTGACACAGTCTCCAATTATCAGCAAAATGTTAATGCTGTAAGCTTAATTTGTAATTAACCTTAATATAATTGATGAACATTAAGGCTTTGAACTCGTGATTTGAAAGTTAAATATAGTTGATGAACGATGAAATTAAGATCCTTAGTAATTGTTACCAAACTGTAATTGTCAACTTTCAGGACCTTCCAAATAGAAGGGGTTTTAGATCGCAAGACAATTATTTTTTTGGAGAGGTGGGGGGGGGGGACCAAACCTGAGTGGCTGGGTTTTTTGGGAGCAGGTCTGAGAAAGAGAGGAAACAACATGATGGAAAAGAGGGATGAAATGCAGGGTCAAGAGTAGGTGTTCGAATAAAAAGACAAGAGAAAGGCAGTGATAGTTTAAGCCTATATAGGCAGCCTAAATTTTCATAAATAACCATCTCTGAATGGAGCCTAATTATTTGTGCTAAAATTCATCAGTGAATATGGTACTATTTTATTAGAGATTTGGAGTAAAAAATCGATTGCTTGAGGTTCACCAATTTTTTATTTGCATATCGTTAAGTTTTCATGTTAGAAAACAAATATATAAATAATGATGCATTTATGTGATGAACTTGGCAGAAAGCTGGCAGATTAATGTAGCACCCGTGAATAAAAGCTCGCATGCAGTGCACGGTGAATAGCAACGTTAACAAGTATAATTATTAGGAATTTTTGCAGCTGGATCTCCAGTTTTGCTGCTCCTTTTTAATTCTCCGTCAGTTTCTTTGGGATAAATTAATGCTGATTTTGGCTTGAACTCGGTAAGAAATATTATGGGACAAATCACTTGGTTGAGGGGATCCAGCTTTCTGATGTGGAGAATATATGCTTCAGGTTTTGAAGTTGTATTAGTGCCAGTTATTATCATTTGCTTGATTGCTTTTGAGCTTTCTAATTTTGAAGCTATTTCAGTGAATTATTTCTTGATAAGCAATTGTTACAACTACGATAAGCAATGGTGTTAGTGAATTGTTTTTTTAGTGCCTAAGCATTCTGATGCACGGGAAATAGAAATAAAAGGTTGTAATTACTTGCTATATTCTTTGAAAATTATCAATGCAAAATATAGTTTTATCTCACGTCAAATTTTGTCTTAATCTCTGTCCCTCTATTGATTCACCATTAGTTAAATTTCTATTACTTATTTTGAATTATTTTTGTTATATTCATTTGCACAAGCAAATAATTCCATAGAGTTGGTGCTTTGTATTTTGAAATTATCATTTACTTTATAGTATTGTTTAATAGTTTCAATATTTCCTTGACCTCTGGATAGTTTATTTTCATATGCTATTGGACTGATTGACCATGTGTAATTCAGTGATTTTGTTCTTAATTTAATTTGCTCTTATTCTTTCTTTGGTTGTTGAGTTCTAACTATCAAATTGTGGTAATTTTCATTGGATATATGTGTTTTATTTGACTACTTCTGTGAAACGTGTGAAGACCATTAATCTATATTTATTATAATAAAATTTGACATTTTGCATTATCTTGTGTGAATATATATAGCATGATCATATAGAATTAATGTGTTTGTTTTGCACGAGAATACAGCTTTTCTCAATGTTTACGTACATATTATTTCATGCTAAGAGGTTCTATATCTCCTCGTGTGATTACAAGGAGTATATGCAAAAGTTTATATTCAATGCGTACTTTGAGTTAATAATAGTTTTCTTTTCATACTATTGGTATAATATCTTAGCTTTTCCAATTTTTATTTAGAGTAACTTACAGCTGACGACCCCAACCTTTTAACAATGTTGAGATTACGTCCCCAACATTTGATTTTTACCCTTTTTATTTATTATGCTAGATTTGTCTCATTTTTCCAATATTTATTGTTGTTGTACTTACAAATATTCTTTTTTTGGTTTATTATATTCATTGGGTACACTTTAGTGTAATCACTATGCTTGTTGATTCAGTTATATTATGTTTGGATTTATAATATATCAATGTAATGCTTGTTTTGTTTTCAAATAAGTTCACAATTACATTATATTAGTTTAAATATATGTTTTATTTTGTTTTGTACTTCAATTATGCTGAGCATTGTAAAACAATCGATTCATTTTTGTATTTCAATATAATGCTATGTTTGATTAATATAATACTATATTCTACCCGCGCAACGCACGGGTAGGGATACTAGTATTATCTAAATCAAATGTAGTATTCTACCTTTTTTCCCATCTAAACATTGACTAATTAGATTTATTTGTTGATGCCATATTTACTATTTTTTTTCTAAAACTGGTTTTGTTATTTTATTATCGGGTCATTATTTCTATTATATTACCTAAATCAAAGGTGTCTTCTACCCTTTTTCCCGCTTAAACATGGACTAATTAGATTTCTTTGTTGATGTCATATTTACGATTTGTTTTTTTCTTTTTTCTTCTAAAACTGGTTTTGCTATTTTATTATCAGATCATTATTTCTGTTATTTTCTAAATTAGAGGTAGTCTTTCTACACTTTTTCCTGCCTAAATATGGACTAATTAGATTTCTTTGTTGATGTCATATTTAATATCTGTTTTCTTTCTTTCTTTTCTTTTTTTCTAAAACTGAGTTTTGCTATTTTATTTTCGGGTCATTATTTCTATTATTATTATTATCTAAATCAAATGTAGTATTTTACCCTTTTTCTCTCCTAAACATGGATCAATTAGATTTCTTTGTTGATACATTTTTAATATTTGTTTTCTTTCTTTTTTTTTCTAAAACCGGTTTTGCTATTTTATTATCAGGTTATTATTTCTGTGCAGCTGCCGCATTTAGGAGTTCAGATGTACATTTGCAAGTCGAAGCCATATCATTTCAAATCACTAGTTATCGGAACGTGTCTTGCACGTTGTATGTTACAATGAATAAATTTTAAATATTTTATTTTCATTAGAATATTTATTAAGAAAGTACTTCTTTATACATAATATTTTTTGTCAACATTGCATTTTTTTGGCTTTTGTTGTCTCATTTGACCAACACTTTTGTTTGCATTGAAACTTCACGTGAAAGCGCAACATATATTTGTCTAATTTTTCCATTTTGAATTTTATAAGAATTCCCTTTCTGAATTGGATTGCATCACTAAAT
>CAVNYN010272928.1:0-20841 GCA_963692815.1 Nyctanthes arbor-tristis | reverse complement strand
AGTTAATGCTTGTCTAAAAAATAGTTGATTGGTAAAAGACTTTGAATTAGTTTACATCATCTTTTGCCAAATTTACTGATTAACATGCTTGTTTTTGGCAGAATAATTTGTATAGGAAGGAAAAGAGGGAACCGAGGGCAGCTTGAGTTATGTTACATGATATAGACTTTTATGCAAAATAAACATATTGATAGAAGTGCTTATATAGGTTTAGGGCTTTGGTTTTTCTTTTATTGCAGTTAGAAGTGATATGAAAATAGCTAAAATGGTGAACTTGTTATGAGAATGAAAATCTTTGTTAGAACTTAGAGTTTCTACTGGGCTATATTGAATTTAGCATCATATTGGATTTTTTTCTCAAGTTGTTTATGCATATGCACCAAGCTACAATTCACAACTTCTTTTGACATATGTTCTTCAGCATATCCTAAATATTTATCTTATTTGAAAACTGCAAATGTTGTTCACAATGAAGTAATTAAGGCTTTTATTTGTAGTCACTGGTGGAGATCGGAAGGCGTACTTAAGCAAAGTGCTATGGCCCTAGATCAAATTTCTGCTGCATTTACTGCATCCAAGGTAATCTATCTTTATTATAATTGGTTTTTCATTTTAAACATAGCTTTTGGAGAAGATATATCTATAAAGTAGAATTAAAAGGTTGCAAACCATTTAAATCTTGCCATATATGACAAAGATGATTATCCTATTTTGTTGTTGATATGTTATATTGTATTGCCCTACAACAATTGTATGAGCAATTGGACCACACTAAGAACCATTTTGTGATTTATTATGAAGACACGTCAAACTTTCTTAACTGTTTTGTAGAGTCTGAAGAGATGATTCAAATAAATTTCTTAGCTGCTCAAACGTGGTCTCTGTGCTATTAATTTCAGACCCTGTCAGTTATTGATTTCTTATTAATTATATATCCTTAAATAAGTAGTTGAGTAAAAAATAGTAGAGCCATTTGCTTTTGTTATTTGGTACACTCCATATCGAGACAAACCGATTGAATCATTTCCTTTGGAAATGGTTTTTAACGATCAGAGGACAGTAATCAAGAAATATTAGTGAAGCATTCTCGAAATAAATATTGAATATATTTGAGTACAAGTCCAGTTTGGTGTGTGTTTCTGTACATAATCATATGAATGTTTGAACTTTTGTCTCTGATTTCATATCTGTACATATTTGTTTTATTGGCAAGTTTACAGGTTTAGTTGCTGTCTGTTTGGTATTGTTGAAGATGGTGCTTGGTGGGTATCAATTGCTTGATATTTTGTTTCGCTTATAGAAGCCATACATGATAATCATCTTATGGATATCTATTTTTTGACTAATTTTATAACATGGAATTTGGATTTTGTTTGTAGATATTAGCTGTGAGGACTTTGAATTAAGCTTTGATTTATGAGAATAATTAACCTATTATGAACACCTATCATTATGACAATTGACAAAAGTTAATAGCATTGGAGACTATTGCTCTCTGGAGGAAAATAAATTAAACTATAGAAATAATTTCCAAACCGGCATCTAAATATCCTTCTTACTGGGAACTAAGTGCTTTGATATTTATGTTAAACAGTGAAGCTACTTTATTCTCAACAGCAAGTCCGTCTAACTATCTGGAAGTAATTTGATTCTGGACCTTTTAACTGCATAAATAGTCCGGTTTATTGTTCCATCCTAGAGCTTTATATTGTCTTGACTCATCCTTTTTTTTCTTCCTTTGGTCTCACTTGCAAGGTTACCGCCTTAGATTAGTTTCCCACTTACTGCTGCCTACGGTGCACTTGGTTGTTGGAATCAGTAATCCGTCTTTGCTTTCTCTACCATTTTTTGTATGTGGCTGTGTTGGACTTGTGGATTGGTCTTTAATCAGCAACTTTCTTGGACTTTTCCGGTATTTATCTGTCTCCTTAATTTCATTTTGATTTCTGAAATATATAAAATCTGAATGAAACAAAAAGTTCTCGTAATTTAGATGCGACATCCACCGACAGCTTATGGTTGTATATATATGGATTGAAAGTGGTGGAAGTTGCTCTTTATATGCCGGATTTAGCATTTGCTTGCTTTTTGTATATCAGCTTCCCATTGAGTTCCTGCAGACTTCCCATGTAATAGCTGACTTTCTTGGTCTGTACAAAATATCTGCTGAATCCCGCTGGCAGCAAACCTGTTCTGGTATTTCTCTGGTGGTGTTCTTCTATGTGGTTTGCATTTATCATTTTTCTTTCATCCTTCCTCTTGATTGTTGTAATGTTGCTTTTTATCAATTTATCCTGCTGCTATTTTCTTCCACTTGTAGATAATCTATAAATAGAATGGAAAAAATGAACTTCAATGAACAGCTTAGGTTTGGGATTCAAGCTGATCAAGCAGTATTTCTATCCGCACATTTTGTGGGACGCACGACTACTATTCACTTTTAAGCCACTCATTTCAGGTACCAATCACTAAATTGTAATTTTATTTTTTGACACAAGGGATAATAGGGGAGGGAAAAGAGGGGTGAGGAGGATGAGATTTGAACCCAGGACCTCTGGCTCGGAATGTGAATCTAAATTGTAATTTTAGGTATCTCATCACAGGATAATGTTCTTTGTTTCTTACAAATGAGCAAATAATATTTTTTACCTATCATGATCATATTTTTTTACCTATTAAGTGTACTCAAATTTTGTGCCTCATTCGTTCTTCATATAAATTATTTTTGTTTTCAATGTTATTTGCAGTATTTTTATAGGTCATTATATTCTTTCTCAGTTACCTATGTTATTAATGGTTTAATGTCATTTCTACTTAACAAACTATATCAAATTATGTTAAACTGTCCACGTGAATTCTGGCAAAAAAATTAAACTAAACACGTGCAACTCACGTGCGCTCACTGGTATAAGGAAAAATGTGACAGACTATATGTATCCTTCAAGCACTGTCTAGTCCATTTCAAAAAAGGAAGTTCAAATATGGCCCATTTAAAAAACTAGTACAAAAATGGCCATTTTTTGAATAAAATTACATTATTGCCTTGAGCAATAATCTTATATGTTATATATATATATATATATATATATATATTAAAGTATGATAGTGGTCATATGTCATTTTTCCCGTCAAAACCATTATCTTATTTTTCTACATTCTTTTATTTAATAAAAGAAATAATAATAACATTAATCATAGTAATCATAAATAATAATATGAAATATATTATTAGATTAGATTCGTGTAATTAAGATAAAATAAAAGGAGATAAATTAGATTATATATACGTGCAATTAAGGTACGTGTAATTAGATTATATATTAAGCATAATTCGACGGAGATAAATTAGATTAGATACATGTAATTAAGATAAAATAAAAAGAGATAAATAAAAGGAAACGTGTGATTAAGATTCGTGTAATTAGATTATATATTAAGCATAATTCGACAAAGATAAATTAAAACTAAGAAAAATAATTTTTATATATATTAAAGTAGCATAGTAGTCATATGTCATTTTTCCTGCAAAAACCACTATCATACTTTTCTACATTCTTTCATTTAATAAAAATAATAATAACATTAATCACAATAATCATAAATAATAATATGAAATATATTATTAGATTAGATTCGTGTAATTAAGATAAAATAAAAGGAGATAAATTAGATTATAATACATGTAATTAAGATACTTGTAATTAGATTACATATTAAGCATAATTCCACAGAGATAAATTAGATTATATACATGTAATTAAGATAAAATAAAAGTAGATAAATAAAAGGATACATGTAATTAAGATACGTGTAATTAGATTATATATTAAGCATAATTCGACGAAGATAAATTAAAATTAAGAATAATGATGATGATGATGATGATAATAATAATATGAAATATACTACTAGGCCCTTGTTTGATTCTCTTTATCAAAACACATTATAATCATATCTACTACTGATTTGACAACTATTCATTTATAACTATAAATTTCAAACTTCTATTAAATCTGCACCACTCATTTCACATCTTTATAATTTCTCTTTATAAATCAACTACCATAAATTGAATCAAACAAGCACTAGATATGTGTAAGCATCACCGTACATGATTTAGATATAATCCCAAATTAATCAAATTTATCTTTACAATAGAAGTTGCAAAAGATTTTTTCTCTATCTCTTCACCAATTGCAACACATATCTCTTCACTTATTTCATTTATCTTTTTCCAAGACTTTATCTCTTCACTTATTATTATATAATAATTATTATATTACTAGATATGTGTAAGCATAATCGTACTTGTATATCCTTTTATTATTTATATTAACTATAAATAATAATATATTTAAGCTTCAAAATAAACATTAAGAAAAATGATACATGTTTTTGTTTATTAATAATAATAAGATAATTTACACCGTAAACATAATTCAACTCAATAACTAACTTAAGAAACTCTAACAATTACAAATTAAATAATCAAACGCCAACGATTTGATGACTTCGCCGCAACTAAAGACCATAACATAAATTATTTAAACAAAAAAAAAAGAAAGAAATCCAAATAATATAAAAATAAAACTCGACAGAGATAAATTAAATTTAAGAAAAATGATGATAATAATAATAAATATATTATTAGATATGTGTAAGCATCAACATACATGATTTAGATATAATTCCAAATTAATCAAATTTATCTTCACATTAGAAGTTGCAAAAGATTTTTTCTCCATCTCTTCACCAATTGCAACACTTATCTCTTCACTTATTTCATTTATCTTTTTCCAAGACTTTATCTCTTCACTTATATAATAATAATAATATCATTATTATTACTATATTCTTAGATACATGTAAGCATGTCAATTATTAAACGGATTATTTACAGTTTTTTTTATATTTTTCCAAGATCCTAAATTAAACGGGTTTGCAACAGGCAACAGTACACATCAATTAAAACTAGACGGAGATAAATAAAATTAAGAATAGTAATAATAATATGAAATATATTATTAGATATGTGTAAGCATCATCATACATGTTTTAGGTATAATTCCAAATTAATCAAATTTGTCTTCACAATACTCTTCACCAAATGCAACACTTATCTCTACACATATTTCATTTATCTTTATCAGTTACATTCCCAGATTATACGAACTCCACCTCTATAAATAAGCAGGTATTTTCAATACACTTCAACCTTTTAACTTCATTAAAAAAAGCATATAAATAGTCTATATAAACAATCATTGCAAAATTGTGTCTTGACTTATTGTGATTTAAGGGTTAAACTGGGTTCACCCGTCACCATCTTTTTCTTTGATTTTATTTTCTATTACGTGTAATGTAATTATAGAGTCATGTAATTGGGATTTTTGGTGGTTTATTGGTTTGGTAGGAGCTTCATGATTATTAACATGGAACGTGTTATTTTGAATTCAATTGTTTATCCATTTGATTTGTATTATCTGTACATAGCTGTCAATGAATTCTGCATTTTTTGAGCTTTCTTGAATTAATGTCTTTATTTGAAGCGAATAGCTCAATGCAATACATCTTAGAAAGTATAATTAATGTTAGTTTGTATATTGATTATCGTATTTATATTGACGCAGTGCTATTTTTATATTATTCGCATCCATTAGACATATTAGATTCCAATGAAGAAGTTAACCAAATCACTGTAATTTCTAACGGACAGGTAAGGCCTAGATGAAAAAGGTAAGCTTATTCAATTATATTTGTAATTTTATATATTATTATTACTTTTGCTTCAATCGTTTATTGTACAATATACTAAAACCATATTCTCATTTCTCTCAAATTCTTTTTTATTACAATTTATCTCAATTTATATATGCTCCCCGTATGTTCTTCAATTTTTTTTTTCAGAATTTGTTCGTACAGGACAAAGAAGTCACGTGGAGTTACTTTGGAAAATATTGTGCATGTCTCATCAACGAATAGTTTATTTACCGGTTCTCCAAACTCTGGTTCGAGAGTGCCATTGAGTGAGATAACCAACGGTAAGAAATCTCTTTCTTACTCTCTCTATCTTTTTTTTTTCCTTTTTTCTTTTTTTTTTCTTTTTTTTTTGTGCTTCTCTTTGTATATGAGTAAGTAATACGGAATAAAATTGTGATTATTTAGTTTTTCTAATTACTGCGCTTTTTTTAACTAATTATTTTATTTCGTGCGACGCACAAGTGTACAACTAGTTTTTCTTTATATCTGTACATTTCTACAATTTATCAGTATATCTCTACAATTACAATTATGAGTGATGATTCTCGATACTATAGTTTGATAAAAAATATCCATACAATTTATTTGTATGTCTTGATATTTAATTGCGATAATTCTCGATGGTTATCTGTATATCTATATAGCTGAACTGTAGATCTCGACTGTTACATACTATAAACTTAGATAGTTTCCTTTCTAGATAGTTGAGACTCACGCGCCATCTATGAGTGTAGGCCACATGCCTCACGGGCCAATGGATTCTGATTGCAGACTGGTGCGGTTGGCTTTGCCTCGCCATTCTGAGCAACTTTCCTTTCTACACCGACGTCGAATTCCTGCCTGATCGTTACAGATCTGGCAATGAACGTACGAAGCAAGTCTTGATTTGGGGTTTCTTTATTTATCAAATTTTGCGTTCATGGCTGTTTGGGCATTGTTCAGTAGGTGTCAAGGAGACTTCGATGGGTTCAATTGCTTGGATTGATGTCCGGATGAAGAAATCAAAGAATTGGGACTTTTAAAATTAAGATTAGAATTTTTGTTTAGAGGTAATTTTGTCTAAAAAAATAGGAAAATGGACATTTTTGCATATATATATATATATATATATATTTAAAAAGTGGAACACTCTCGAGTTTTGAACTTGACATACTAAAAATGATCATTTTTTGCAATTTCCCCTAATAATAATAATAAAATTTAAAAAATTCCTAATTTTTAAGGTATTAGTCCTGAAGTGCACTTGCGTTCTTGTTCAAGTGGATGCAGATTGCTTCTCCTTAGCCTCTTTTTCCAAGTTATTTGCTTGGAAAATTCTAATTGGACAAAAGAAGATACAAAAAAAGTGACAAAATTGACATATGTCATAAATGATTAGTGTTAATAGAAAAGTGATTTGATGTGTTGAAAAAACTATTGTGCCACATGTTAGTTTTGTTAGAATTTTTGTATGTACTTTTATTCAAATAGCACACTCTGCTTGCTTTGGTTTCCAATACTCTTAACCGCCAAATTTCTTCCATCCTTACAATAATCCTACAAAAATGGCACCACATTTCTCAGTGAATTGCTAGAGACTTTACTTGACATTTTGGTTATGGGTCTATGATAAAAAATGAAACAAAGAAAACAATATATTAAAGTATTCGCTGGTCAAGACCCATGTAAATATGTAATCTAATGATATTCTAGTTGCTACTCAAATCCTAAGATTTCCCACTTCTACACTCCCTGCTCAAACCCTTGTCAAGGGATTAATTAACCACTGTTAACCCTAAAAATGATCTAACAATAGATGTCTAACACTGTTATAACACAAGACAGATGATGCGGTATAATTTCAGCCATTAATGTGATTTGTGGAGTGATAATTTGTTCACGTCAGTGACTAATATAACGGCGTATCACTAATATTATGCTACATCATTGTTCAGTACCATTACAGCACCAGAAACCTCGTGTTACATCATTTATAGTGTTTACCCATCAGTGTATGTATTGACACTAGATAATTTTTTCTTCTTTATTTTTATTTTTTTATTTTATTTTTTGGTGGTGGTGGTGGTGGGGAGGGGGAAGGGAATGGACATTTTTTATTAATGCTTGTAGAATGGACTCTTGACTGTTATATTAGTGACGATTCACATTTTCTCTATAAGAAGAAAAATTAATTAGAGACGATAAAAAAAACTAATAATAATAGAAGCAAAGATATTGTTACGCTTTTCTTATTTGTTTAGGAAGACTTATGAGGATAAAGACAATATTGTAAATAGATCATTTTCGGAAATGTCAATTCTTTCTTTTTCTATAATATCTTGTTAGCCTCTTTACATTTGTAGGAATGCAGTTCCATCCATCGATTAGGAATTTCTTATAAATGTTATCTATTATTTATTTATTTATATAAAAGAAGTAGAATGGTTTTTGGAAAAAAAATCTAAAAAAAGAAAGAAAGAAAAGAAGTAGAATGTTTGTGGGTCACCTTTCGGTTTTCCTGCATAAAAATTTACTCTATTTTTAAATAATATGTGATTAGATTTGTGCTATTTCTGAGAAGTTATATTATTGTTTATCAATTAAAGTAAAGTTATTTGTGGACTCACTTAAAATCTAGCGTATATAAGAAATGTTTCTCCAACGAGCCTGATTATAGATATTGGTATGTTGGAACTTGTAAAACATGCATGAAGAAAGTATCAATTAAGAAGAAATTTGTATTTTTTATGAATTCACAACTTTTTGAAGCAAGTTGGTTCTGTGGATGACAATTAAATACAATAAATTTATCACGTTTAAAATACAAGTCGATTATAATATACAAGTGGTCCTAAGATTTAAAAGCTTATTTAAATGGTTCATTAAATATGCAAGTTAATTGGTGATCAAACAAAATTAATGCAAGTTGATTGACTTACGCAAATGGTTTGTCTAATAGGTAAGTGGGGACCAAGAAAACAAGTTGGTTATCTATTTGGATCTATGAATCTACCATTCGCAAATTGAGTTATCAAGTTCTATTTACAATTATGAAATTGTATTTTGCATATAGCCATATTTTACACCTTCATCTATAAATATGAGTGCTTGTATGCTTCACAAATTTCCATCATCAACTAAGAAGTGAAAATTTCATTTTTAGTCTAACCATCTCTTCTTTTTTACTCTTCCATATTCATTATTGTCTTTAGTTTTACAACATGTTATTTACACGAGATTCTAACCTATTGAGCATGGTGTTATAGCCAAAGTGAGTGAAGAGCAAAACAAGTTATTCCATTGTACTTGCTTAACCATTTTCCTACCACCTATAATGTCTGGTTTTCAATATGTTATACATATAGTATCTACATATGTTATAGCGCCTACTAGATGGATGGATTTATACGTTATGTTGTACCTAAAGCAATATATTTATTGTTTATAAAACCCTTGAAAGGATATAAACATTATGTTTCTCCTGAAGAAGCATATATAAGAATATGTTGTTTATTCCTTTTTTTTTTTTTCTCAGATAAGACATTACTTATATTTGACAGTGATAAGGGGGCAGGGGCAGACTACAATGCTAAAATTCATCTACATATATACTTCGTGATCATTGACTCTGAATTTAAATATGTACTTGTTGATAGCTATTTTCTATATGAAATCAACTTGACGTGAAAAATATATGAGCTTATGTCATAAGAATTTTACGGTTTGAAAATCGGATATCAAATGAGTGAGATATGATTTTTCTTCTCAACTATGTCAGTGTTGTCCAGATTATAGCTCTTCCGATCTCTTATCACATTTGCTTGTCGTACATGTCATAATAGTTTCCTACACTTTACATTCACACTTTAAACTTGTACATAAGCTCAAAAATGTAAAGAACGATTAGATACAATAATTGCATGAATATTAAGAATTCATGAGTCAACTATATTACGAAATATACTAAAGGTTGCTAATTAGATATGAATATAATGAAATTTTGTCATGAGCATTAACATGGTTAATTACAAAATCTTCAAATCTAGTATTTGAACATGCATCTCCTCATGCTAACATTTATTATGAATTAAGTTATATGATCTTTGAAATATAATATGTATGTGTTAACACACTTCTTTACATGTAAAAATTGTTATTGATATATTCAAGTTATTCATCCTCCCCCTCCATGAAAGTTCTAAAATGACAATTTTAACAAAGATAGATTTCCTGACTCTTGACATCACTAAAAAAACACTATCTATCATGATTATTAGTTGCCAAGTATCATTTAAAATCTATGGGGCTTGACAAAACGATATAAGATAGAAATGATGCTACAAGTCAAGAAAAAGCCAAAGCCATGATATTTTTTAGTCGTCACTTGGATGAAAGATTAAAGAGTAAAGATTGTTAAGTCTCAGTCAATTTACATACATCTCCTGCGGAGTACAACAAATTAAACTCTAACACTTAATATGAGATGCTCTAACAACATTTGAAGAGAGGTAGTTGGCTAGTTGCAGTGGGTGTAAAAGATAGGTAGGTGTGTAAGAAAGATGAGGTTTGTTTTACATATTTGATAGATAGTTATTTGTAGTATTTAAATCCCCTATATATGTTGTTAATTATGTGATATTGTATTTAAAAATTCATATTTATATTTAGTTTAGTGAATTGAAGGTTTAAAGATGAGAGGAAGCAAAGATGTATGAGTTTGGGCATATTTAGATCAACTTTGCAAAAATTATGAAGTTTGGGGACTAAAATGAGGACAATAAAAAGAAAGGCACAAAAAGAAGTTTTCAAATCGACCAGAGCCGCATGTCTCAAGGAATTTCGTTCCACAAAATTGTAATATGTGGGAGTAAAATAGGTCATCGGAAAACTTATCGAGTCAGGAGTCTAACGCAACTTTCGGATCTCAATTCCGAGTTTCCTACTAAAAGTTATAGATGTTGGAACACAACCTGCCAGTAGAACGCGGCCTCATGCGGCCGCATGGAGCTTATATGCGGCTGCACTCATGTCCAGAAGTTCGGTAGAATCAGCACAAAGAGATATGTGGCCGCATGTTAATCTTGTGCGGCCGTATGGACCCTACACATGAATTTCCGGTTTTTCTCCTTATTTCCTTAGAACTCTTGTTATGCTTTAACTTGTACAAGGTTTTTATACCTTATAAAAGGGCATCTAGCCAAGTCTTCAAGGGAGAGGAGAGACATAATACAGAAAATACCTTAGAAAAGGGAGAGAAAAACACAATACCTTCGAAGGCTTGGGAATCAAGTTCGAGATTCAAGAAGGGGAAACTTGGTGCAAGATTTCTTCATCTTATTCAAGAGCTAATTACCCGGGTTATGCTCCCTATTTTATTTGTATTTTTCATTCATGATGTATAATTAATTTTAAGTTGGGACAAACAATGTAACCTAGTTGAGACCATAGTCATGTTTTTCATGCTTAATTTATGCAATTAATTCTTATGTTAAATTCTTATTGATATGTTGTTTTGTCTTCATCTATGTGACCAATAGATGAATGAATCTATAGACTTTTGTTGAACTCAATAGAGGAATATCTAAGTTAGTTTATGCAATAAGAATAATTAATTTAGACAAGATAAAGAGATTTGATTGTGGTTGATGAAATCACGTAGGGTGAACTTCAGGGAGTTTTACATGAATCTCTTGTTGATTAATGCACTTAAGAGGGTTTTTAACGCGCTCATTTAGAGATAGATGAGGCGCCTAATTTTGTAGGATTAGCTAGCTTTGAGAAGAGTAGTTAGTTAATTTCGTGAGATTCGATCGTTAGCATAGAGTGATTGTCGCTAGACTAGGTGGTCCAACTATAGTGAAGTCGTGAGTCCTGACACATATCCATCATATGTTTTCCCTCTAAATCTTTGTATATAGTTTATTTTTTAATTTTATTTACTTGTTTATTTATTCTATTTTCTCAAACACAAAAGATTTGATCATTCAAAAGATGTGGTAACGTGTTTTATCTATCGTCCGAATTACATAATCAATCATTATCTTTACCCCTATATATAGAAACACTCGTTTTACTTACTATTATCACATTTCCATAAAGAGAGAGAGGGGTAAACACTGTTTCCATAAATCAAGAAATGGCCACTTTAGTCGTCCTATCAATTAGTGTCCATATCGCAGTCGCTCTTTTAACCAAATAGTCTGCTATGCCATAACACAGAATGATAAAAAGAAAATAAAAATAGCGATTCAAAGAATTGTCATTGTAGGGGAAAAAGAAGAATAGAAAACATGAGCCTGAGATAGTTGCTAATCCATGCAGAAACCAATAACCAAAAAAAAAAAAAAAAAAAGGTAGAAATCAACTTACATTTGTCTTGGAAGTTAACTTGAAAAATTACATCGAAGCCTAAACTATCGCCCATAAAAGAGAATCCTCTCTGATTTGCATGAATTGGGATATTTGATCAAAATCTTCCCATTTAGGGAAAAACTCGTAGAAAATATTGTGAAGAAATTAAGGAAACCCAGTAGTACACAGTTTCTGGGAAAGGTAATATGTTTTAAAAAGTTTTAGAAAATAAAAAAAAATAATTACCATAAATAGTTCATAAGATGGTATACTGCAGAATTTGAAGTGGCTATAGGCAACGCATAAAAAAGGCTGGAAAATAACAGTGCCTATAGGAACAACTACCTTTGTTTTAAGGATATATAGATTTTGATAAGAAAAGGCTGTCGAATTGATATAATAGTAATTTAGGACTGAAGGACTAAATAACAGCATCACCATATGACTCAAATGAACTTTTGTAATATAGCATCACCACTCTTTTTGATATAGTTAGGATTAAGATGGGATAGAAGAGGTATTAGCTTGGAGATCAAGGATATGCATTTCACCCATGTCGTGGTTGGGATGGATGCTTTGGTTGTATTTGAAGCCCTTCGTGCTACCCCTCTTCTGGTTTAATTATTGATGATTATAAGGCTTTGTTGTTAGAATTCGATGGCATTGAGTTCACTTGTGTTAGAAGGTTTGCTAACCAGGTTACTCATACGCTTACTAGAGTGATTGGTTCTATGTCAAGTCTTAGTATGTCATTTTCTTTGCCTCCTAGTATTATTGACGATATGCTCCATTCTGATTTGATTGATGAATAAAATTCCTCCTTTTGAAAAAAAAAAAAAAAAGATAGGATAGAAAATATTTGACTCTTTTTCTTAATAAATGATAACATAAATATTTTTCTAAGTAAAATATTCATTATATTAACTAATGCATTGTCATATTTGCCCCCAAAAAAAATGCATTGTCAAAATTTCGATAAAGAAAAAGCTCCTATAAATAGAAGAGGCTCTTCCCAAATACAAGGACTAGCATAAAAACAAGATATTTTGACTAGATTGGGAGTAACCTTCACTTGTCTTCCAGGAGAATGGAGAGATCAATAGATTAGAGGCGAAGTCATCAGCATCTACCATGTTTTTGGCGAATTTTTCTATAAAATTAGATCTGACTCCTTGCACAAAGCCAAATAACCAATGACAATCAGCCAAGTCACATAGCTACCTGGCTCTGTGCAAAGAGTCGGATCTAGTTGTTTAGAATTTCATATGTTTTTGGCACCGAGTTCAAAAATCACATCAAGTAACCTTCCCTTCAAAACCCACTTGTCAATTATTATTAAATATATATTTTCCTAATATGTAATGATAATGCAGTTTAAACTTTAATAGAGAACCATGAATTGTTCAAAGTGTAATATCGATCTACGGTCACTCGACGCGCACATGGTGGGAGAGTGAGTTGTGTCACTGTGAGAAACTCACAACCACATGCTTACTCTTATTAATTAACACGATATTCAAACTAGATTTCCACCTTTAACAAACACATTGTATGATACATGAAAAACATATATCGTTGGCGTCTTGTTTGGGTTCGCAAGCAACAATGCTTGCAAAAATACTTAATAAACGCGTTGGAGATGACGACTTAGCCAAACTTCCCATTTTCCCAAAGTTAACCATCTCCCCATTCTTCCCCCTCGCACCCACTCTGAGAAAACCAGAAGAAAACCAGAGGAACCCATCAAACTATGTCTATAGGAAGGGTGGATTCCGATCAAACCCAAACTTCCGGCGCCGGCATGAATTCTCAAATTACACACTTCAGCCACCCACATGAACTCCACCCAATCCCACACAATCACATTCAGAGTCTGGTTCTCTGTTCCGGCTGCAAACTCAAAGCCTCTGGTATCATGTATACTTGCATTCCCTGCAATTTCACTCTTCATTCGTCATGAACTCAGTTTCCAAAGCTGATCACCCACCCGGCCCACCCAGGCTGCAACCTGAGGCTCCTCCCGGTCTCATCCTACCCTGGTGGGAGATTCAGTTGCGACGCCTGCAACCGTCATGGCGATGGATTCAGCTACCATTGTGTCAAGTGTGATTATGATCTCCACATCGTTTGTGCGAAAAAGCCTTTGAAAATCATGCACCAGGCTCATTCGTGCCCGCTGGAATTAACTTTCAAGGATCCTTATGAAACTAATGGATTCTCCTGTGATGTCTGCCTGCTGATCGGGGCAAAGCAGTGGTTGTACAGATGCAGTTCTTGCGAGTTTGATGTGCATTTGGATTGTACCAAAGCCATGCCAAATTCGTTTCCCGGTACTGGTGCAATTAAAACTAGTTATACTGACACTGACACAAATTCAGCTAGACGGAATTCTATTAATCTACCCATCGCATCAAGTTGTATTAATGGGCTCGCTGAGTCGATCGCGACCGCGGCGGTGCAGGGGCTTGTGGAGGGTATTTCCCAGGAGTTTGGCCAGAGCTTCATGGAAGTGATGATTGGTGGTGGAGGCGATGATAATGGTGATGCTGAAGGTGGGTTAAACTTGAGTTTTTTTCCCCTCTCTTTTGACAAACAAATTCTCGAGTTTAACTGTGCCATTTTTATTTCATAGATTTGGATATAATTGCTGTGTTTACTATTAGTTTGTGCATTTTGATGTTTTTATGAAGCATTTTCCCAAAACGTTTTTGCTTGTTACGATTACAATGTGTTTGTCAAAGGTGGAAATCTTGTTTGGAATATTGTGCTAATAAGAGTAAGCACTTTGATGTATAGAAACTTCCTAAAGAAAATCTCTAGCATTGCAAGAGTCTCGAACTCGATATTCTAAATAAATGTAGAAGTGACAACTTCATGCAATGGTCCAATTTATTGTTTAATTGGGGTCCTTCTACGGCCGTGCATGTTTTGTTGTTTTGTTTCTATTTGTTTTGGTACTCCAGGGTACTGAAAGTTTTTCCAATTTCTTGATAAATTGATGTCAATTCATAATTGCTTCAGTTGCAGATTACAGCCATGGGCATGAAAGGGTTTTGATCAATGAATTCCAAAAAGGTGCAAGGCATGTTCCACTTCCCCCAAATGAACTTCCTCCACCAAATGGACCTCAATCCATAAATGCTCTTTGATTCATGATTTTGTAAGTAATTTTTAGTTTTCAAAATAAATTATGATTTTAATTATGTGTTTGTAGATTCTATTGATGTTAATGCTATTGATTGCCATTTTTAACCAGCCAGTTGCTTAACTAGGAGTCATGAATGTAGGCTGTAGCAACGAATCTGGCGGGTAAATATCGATGAGCTCATCACTTGAGCGATTGTGTCACATGTTTGAAACTTTTAAAATTGAGGGATCAGACCAGAATACCGGTCAATGAAGTAGCTTAAAATTTCAGGTTAGTGCACACTGGACAAGCTATTTAACTGCGAGGAACCAGACAGCATAAACGAGCTTAACCGCATCCATTTACCTAAAGAGGCAAATGAAAATCGTGTGCAATCTACAAGTAAACAGCAGGAGAAAATGGCAAACGTTGTTTGTGTGATGGCAAGCACGAGGAGCGCCCATGGACTGTCGAAATAGTCCCGCCTTAACCTTGCCATCTATCTATTCCTTCTCTGAATATAAAGACAACTCACAGTGCAGACCACCTGAGAATATGAGAACTCATAAGAAATTATGATATTCTTGCCTAGCCTGTTGATTACTTATCAGAAAGCATGAGATATTCTTTCCTAGCTAGCTAGCATGTTGATTTTTTGGTAAACCATTTTGTCACCTTGACTTGGGATATGACTTATGAACTGAATTGGGATCTGATCTGACCCAACTGATTTGGATTAAGTTCAACACAATAATATATTATTTAACAATCACTCAAAATCTATTTTGTTACTTATTTCGCTAGTTAAATTTAAGACCTTTATTGTGAATGCTCTAAACACAATTACAGCTTGGAGATAAATAACAAGGAAAAAATATCTTCATTTCAATTACAATACTTTGTCACGACCTCTTGTTCTTCTTGAGATCATTGCCTGCAAGAAAATGTACGCGATTGTCTTAGGTATGTAGTTTACAAATTGCTGACAAGTCTTGTAGTAGTAGTAGTAGTAGTAGTAGTAGTAGTAGTAGTAGTAGTAGTAGTAGTAGTAGTAGTAGTAGTAATAATAATCTAAAAAATGAAAATTCAAAGTCTTGGGAGAAACTTACAGTAGGAGAGAATGGCAAATGTTGTTTGTGTGATTGCAAGGAGGAGAATAGCAATTGCAGCAAGGACGGAAAGGAGCGCCCATGGACTGTTGAAATAGTCGTGCCTTAGCCTTGCCATCCATCTATTCCTTCTACGATTACAATGATGGTTCACTTTGTCAACCACATCAGAGTATGAAAACTCTTCAGAAATTATGATATTCTTCCCTAGCTGGTTGATTATTTGATAAACCATTTCGTCACCTCCAAATAGATTGCTAATGATTCCATAACGACGCAACAATTTTGCATCCTCGGGGGAATGGACTAGACATTTCATGAACAGTACATAGTCTGTCAAATACTTTTTAGGGCTATTTGTTTGGTAGTATTCGTATGCCATCAGATTGCGAAATGAAGACTCCGTAGTATCAGAAATTTCCCACACCGGAATGCTCATTGCTTTATTCTTGAATTCAATGTGCAATAAAGTGTTATCCTCGGCCTTCTTGAAGGAAATGCCTAATTCTTTGAGCTCTGTAGCTGAATATATATTCCAATCGGTACCATTTGCGGGGTCAATTGGTGGTAACACATCCATAGATGAATTTGTAGTCCTATTGGTACCATTTTCCACGTCTAATGGTGGTAACACATCTGTAGCCGGATTTGTATTCCCATTGGTAATATTTGCGGTGTCAGTTTGAGGTAACACACCCGGAGCTGAATTTATATTCCCATTGGTACCATTTTCCGCGCTTGGAGGTAACACATCAGGTGAATTTGTATTCATATTGGTACCATTTGCGGTGTCAATTTGAGGTAACATATCTCTGGCTGAATTTGTATTCCCATTGGTACCATCTTCCACGTTAACTGGTGGTGACACATTTGTAGCTGAATTTATATTCCTATTGGTACCATCTGCAGTGTCAATTTGCGATAACACATCTGTAGCTAAATTTATATTCCGATTGGTACCATTTGTGGTGTGAATTTGACGTAACATATTTGCAAACGATGAACATTGGATGTCGTGGACTATGCCAAGAAGATGGGGAGATTCGGGGACTTGTGGGGGAAGATCTTTTACTTGGATAATGCCATTTTGTAGAAGAGGCCATATTATGGAACGGATGTCGCGATACTGACGTTCCGTGTGGATCATTTTGAACAAACACTCAATGACGAAAAACGGGATTTGATTCTCAAACAACATCAGATCACGCATCAGATGATTCTGTATATGTCCATATTGGAAAATTGGATCATCATCTGTCCCTTTATTGTGGTGAAACTTCCATAAGAACTCAACGATAAAACAACCATCAAGAAGCAACATTTCTATGAGCACATCTCGGTTCAGCTCGATGTCTTCAGCATAACATTCCCTTGCCCTGTTTTCAAAGTCTCCAAGTGCAATGACATATCTCTCTACACTCGATTCGTCTCTTCTTTGAAGAAGCAACTTTAGATACCTGACCTTGTGTTTCTCCATTTTCTGCAACTGAGGTTTGTTACGGTGGAATGGACCGATGGCTATTATTTCTGGATCATAAGCCTCCGGATTAATGTTGCGTAAATGATCGCCTACTCTGAAGATGGACGGGTTCGAGGATGCAGAAGAGCAGCTACCGAGCATTTTATCAATGTTTACAATCACATTTTCAACAGCTCCCTCAGACATTTTCAAGTGTCACCAACAAGTTTGTATCACTTCAGCAAACTCAATTTACAACAAATTAACCAGATTCTACATAACCTTTCAAAATATATATATATATATATATATATATATATATTTGAAATGAATGCAATGGTACTTCATTTTTCTAACAGATTAGAAGGGCCTGGCCGGTTCAGACTTACCAGGGATTCTGGAGGTTCAGGTGCTGGTAAGGACACAGATCTTCACTTGCTGGCCTGTGACAAATCCGAGATTGAGCTCTAGATGGACCAATAATTCTCTGTGCCCAGCAATGAAGAAAGATGAGAACAAGTGGAGAAAAACACTAGATGACCAAATAAGCTTTAAGTCTCCGCTAAATTCTTATATGTTTATCTTATTTATTTTCGTCAATGATTAAAATAAAATAAAAAAGTACGAACAATTGAAGTGTCATGAGAAAAGTCAACATTGTTAAAACTTAAAGAAAGTAACCTAATAGAAAGGTAAACCAAATTTGTGACGTCATTTTTGAACTGTATCTATTTAAGTATTTAATTTTTTTTTAAGTTTTAAGAGTCACGTTAAATTTTAATGTTCTCTAGAGTTACATTGAATTCATCTTTGTTTCAAACTTGTATGAATAGTTAATTGTCATACGAAGTTTGTAAGGCAGTGAAATAAAATGTTTCATCTATTGAATAAACTATCCGCTTTGCCTTCAAAAATGACATCTGAGCATACCAAAGAAACCTGCGAGTTCTAAACAAATTTTGAAACAGGAGAAATGGCAAATTCAAATATAACTTGGTTTCTCTCATTCCTCGTTTCAATGACGAAGATTATGACTATTGGATTCCCAGCATGAAATTTTTACCTAAGTCATTGAAACTGTGGATTAATATTGTTGATGAACGCTTTGAAGAACCAGAGAATGACAATGGAATGACGCAGGAACGAAGAAATGCTTTAAATGAAAAGAGAGAAAAAGACAACAAATCGCTTTTTCATATCTACCAAGCGATTTAAAGACCGGTGTTCGAAATTTCCAAGGCCAAAATTTCAAAGCAAGCGTGGGAAATTTTACAAACTGCAGTTTTCTCCATAGAACACACAAATGTTTGAAACCTAACAAAATAAAGAGAAATAGAGGATAGTACAAACATAATTCTTGGAACATTTCCTGGTCAATTGGGAAGGGATGGATGGAGATTCATTGAACCGATCTAGAAATCAACCATAGACGGAACAATCTTATACATAAACATTTTTGTTTAATGTAAGTATATATTATACGTATCATGACTCATTAGATTATTTAATACTTTAATGACCAAAATGATCTAAAACTTATTAACTTTTGTGTTCAAATCTTTAAAGTTAATATATTCAAAATCTAAAACTATGAATAGATCGGAAGATTCAAATATTTAAGGACTTAAATCTAAAGTTCAACATCTTAAATGACTAAATCAGAAGTTTGGAAAACTCTATGGCCAAATTAAAAATCCCAAAACGTTGAGTGCCATATTCAATTAAATCTTTCATTTGAAATTGCGATTCAAGTCCTTGGCCTATCTAATTTCCAAATGTAAGTATTAAGGATTGGAGCTTCATCATAAAAGTCAACCTTGTTAAAACCTAAACGAAGTAACCCAAGTATTTATATGGTGGAATTTACTTCATAATCTTTTAATGTTGGAACTGAATCCCCGACTAAAAACAACCAAAAAGAAAAAACAGAAATTCTAACTGCGCCCGTTTGTAAAGTCATTTTAATGAGTTTTAATGAGAAATAAAAGCGAGAATGAATGTAGTTGAATAGTGGAGAGTTGTGTAGTATATGTGGGTCTCAAGAAATATGTAAATGTGATTGGTTTGACCAATTTTTATTCAAAAAATAGAATTGGCTTGCAAACATGGTGGCGGACCAACATGTACAAAATAAAATGTACAGGAACTTATTTGCACAAAATACGAAGTTTATATCTAACACTTCCTCTCAAGATGTGAAGTGAATGTTAAGGACTCCAATCTTGGATGAGAGAGAATTAAACTGCGTTGGGCGAAAAGACTTTGCTAACAAATCAGAAACATGCATCGCCTTGATAATCACTGCCTGAATTTTTCCACTTCTGCATATGCTTACCACTCTCATGATATACTGGATTAGAGGAATATGCAATTCTGCCTTAGTTTAGCCAAGTATTGGCTTAATCTATTTACTGAGGAATAGAGGTTTTTTTGTTGTAATGATCAGGTCAGCATTCGACTAATACAACTTAAAAATAAAAAAACATTTACAAATCAACAACAAACATGACAAGCGTAATGATACATAGCATCACTTATAATTTGGATTACCATGGGTCGTCCGGGAGCACTTATAGAACTAGTTGTTCTTGTTGTTCTTGAGATCATTGCCTGCAAGAAAATTTATGCAATAAGTAGGTAGTTTACAAATTGCTTGCTTAACGAGTTGTAGATACGAATCAGAAGTAATAAATACCCAATAAATTAACATCAAATTCTTTACGGTGAAACTTACGAAAGGAGAGAATGGCAAACGTCGTTTGTGTGATCGCAAGCAGGAGCAATGTAACAGCAGCAAGGACGGAAAGGAGAGCCCATGGACCATTGAAATAATCCCGCCTTAACTTTGCCATCCATCTATTCCTCCTCCGAATACAATGACGATACACTTTGTCAACAACACCAGAGTATGAAAACTCATAAGAAATTATGATATTCTTCCCTAAGCGGTTGATCACCTGATAAACCATTTCGTCGCCCCCTAAAAGATTACTAATGATTCCATATCGACGCAATAATTTTGCATCGTCAGTGGAATGGACAAGACAATGCATGAA
>CAVNYN010272927.1:0-16317 GCA_963692815.1 Nyctanthes arbor-tristis | reverse complement strand
AGATTGCTAATGATTCCATATCGACGCAATAATTTTGCATCGTCAGTGGAATGGACAAGACAATGCATGAAGAATACATAGTCCGTCACATACTTTTGTGGGTTACCTGTTTGGTAGTATTCATAAGCGATCAGATTGCAAAACAACGACTCTGTCGTATCAGAAATTTCCCATATTGGTATGCTCAATGCTTTGTTCTTGAATTCAATATGAAACAAACTTTTTTCTTCTGACTTTTTGAAGGAAATGCCTGATTCTTTGAGCTCTGTAGCTGAATTTATATTCCCCTCGTCGTCATTACTATCATTTTCAGCCAACGTTAGAGATAACATCTTTGCGAACAAGAAGCATTGGATGTCGTGTACTATGCCAAGAAGATGGGGAGCTTTAGGGACTTGTGAAGGACGATCTTGCACTTGGAAAATGCCATTTTGGAGCAGAGGCCATATTATGGCAATAATGTTGTCTTCACTATCCGTCTTGATCAGATTGAATAAACAATCAATGATGAAAAATGGGATTTGATTCTCAAACAACATCAGATCGTGCATCAAATGATTCTGTATATGCACATATTGGAAAATTGGATCATCGTCATCTCTGCATCCTAGGTGCTGAAACTTCCATAGGAACTCGACGATAAAACAACCATCAAGAAGCAACATTTTTAGGAACTCATATCGGTCAAGTTGGATCTCCTCTGCATAACACTTCCGTGCCCTGTCTTCCAAGTGTCTAATTGCACTGACATATCTTTCTACACATGATTCATTTCTTCTTTCACGAAGCAGCTTTAGATACCAGACCTTGTGTTGCTCCATTTTCTGCAACTGGGGCTTGTCGCGGTGAAAAGGGCCAATGGCTATTATTTCGGGATCATAAGCCTCCTGGTTTATGCTACGTAAATGATCACCTACTCGAAAGATAGACGGCTTTGATGGTGCAGACCAGCCATTGAGCATGTTATCAATGTTTACACTCACACTGTCAACTCTTGCCTCAGACATTTCCAAGTGTCACTAACAAGTTTTATCACTTGTGCAAATTTGGTTTACGACAAATTAATCAAATTCTATAAAACCTTTCAAGAAGAATCTGATATGAATTCAGTGGCACTTCATTTCTTAACGAGATTAGAAAGCCCTGCCCTGTTCTGACTTACCAAGGATTTGGGGGGTTCGGCCATTAGTGCGCCACACATCGTCGTTTGCGGGCCGATGAGATCTTCGAGATGTTTAATTCTCTGTGCCAACGAATGAAGAAAGACGAGAGCAAATGGAGAAAAACATTAGTTGACCAAATAAGCTAAAGTCTTCTGTACTTTTTCTTATCTTGAAAGTGTTGTAATTACCAGGGATACGGGGGACTTGGGTCCTCTATCGACTGGTAAGCCTCTGGGCTCCGGTGCTGATAAAGACACAAATCGTCGTTAGCCGGAGGACAATATCTCTGTGCTGAGATGAAGAAGGATGAGTGGAACGGGGATGAAGGAACACATTAATTAATAATTATTTGACCAAATAATTATGGCCGAGGTCTCTGAGGTTGTCCGACGGATGGTTAAATTGACTTAAATTCTTTGAGGGAAGATGAAGAAAGATGAGTGGATTGGAGATGGAGAAAAACATTAAAACTATTCAAGCTCCAGAGCCGCGGAGGCAGGTGGATCGGTGCCTTCGTCTTTTATTATTATTACTTTTTTACCATCGGATCTAAAAATAATCTCCTAGGCAGTATTATTATGCCATACGCGTATATGTTGGTAGTTTATTGTCTGAAAACTAAAAAAGTTTCATATATCCAATGAATTATATGTAAGAAGATTACAAAAACGTCTATTTATAATAAAATATGACAAATTCTAATATGTAACCCTAATAAATTAAAATATCAAAATTAACCATAACTAAAATATTCAGACGTGTGCTCTTCCGATCTCCTAACCAAATAATACTTTTAACACCCCCGTCAAACTCATGATGTCCATCATCAAGAGTTTGTCAAGAAGTAAAACAAAACAAACTAGTTTTTGACATCTCATCTCCAAGGAGGGTTGAGACGGGTCATACAGTCTACGAGCTCAACTTGACAACTCTTCAATCCAAATGCACAGTCTTCATTCTTATGGAAGCAACAATCTGGATCCGACAAACCACATCAACCAAATTCAGAAAACTGATTTGAAAAACCAATTTCATATATCTTGGACACCAGACATAGGAAGGAGTGAAACAAAGCCAACTCCAGATTAAACTAGACCAGATGAGAAGGGAGACAATTCCAGATACTCTGGACCAAATTGAGAAGAAATAGAGACAATTCCAATATATTATACCCCAATTTGAAGAAACACAATTCCAGATACATGAACACCAATTCATTTCAGATTCACTTCAAATCAACCACAAAGAAAATCACTCTAAATCATATGTAATGTTCAACCAGATAACTAGTTTAAGCTCATAAAACCAACCAAACAAGATCTTAAATTTAATTTGTCCAAATAACTAATTTAAGCCCATAACTTATAATTGACACGTCACGTGAGAGTTTCTATTCCCTTCAAAATATCTGATTCTTCACCATAGCTGCTCACCGCTATAGAACCTACTTACCACTATAATTGCGGGAAGAAACATTGGCCTCTGAACCAAAATCACACCAATTATTATGGGTTCTAGATAACTCTGCCACTAAAAGTTTATATTTTCTAACGCGAAAGGGCAATCACTAAGCGCTAAATTAAACCATTTATCCCTCGGCCTACAACTTAAAGTGAAGGATGAAGGTGATGGTGAGCTTGAATGCACCAAATGAGCTTAATCCAAATGGAAAAACAAAAAAATCAAAGACAATAATATAAATAAATGAAACAAAGAAATTTGCCGGATGAGCGGCGCAATGCCGCTCGCAGGAGAACGGAAGCTACGATAGACCTAACCCAAGATCATATGCTTTGATACCATGTGAAAATTAAAAAGGTTTCATATATTCAATGAATGATATGTAAAATGATTACAAAGACGCCTATTTATAACAAAATAGGACAAACCCTAATAAGCTAAAATACCAAAACTAACCATAACTGAAATATTTAGATAAACTAGATTTTTTCACTCGTGCGTTGCACGGGTAAAGTTATAGTATATATTCATATCAAAATTAACGTGCAAGTGTGGACATTATTTTATAAATAAAGTATAATATACCAGTTGTATTGTATAAAATTACAAATTGATATGCGAATTACAATTTACTATAGAATATTCACAGTAAAATGTCTAAGTTCATAATTCTGGTCTCCTCCAAAATCATCGTACAAATTCACACGTATAACATATATAAAGTTGTAATAATTAGCAGTCAAATAATTAGATATGACAATTTGACTTATCAATCTATAAATCCGTAGAGACATGCCTCTAATATGATCGACTCATCACATCTAATCGTGACAAAAGAAGGAGTATGAGGCAACATTATCTGACTCGCCGTGAGTCTATGGCAGGTGCGAGTCATGTTGGACCTATACTATAGACCTCGTGACCCACCAGACATTTTTTTTAATAAATTTATCTAGAAAATGTGTAGAAATTATTAGAGATAACAATTTGACTAATCGACCATTAAATCCTTGGCTCATTATTCTTTTGTCATTATATTATTTTTTTAAAAGGATTTTTCTGTCAAATGGAAAAAATCATGTTATTATATTAGTTAATATTGGAAACTTTAAAATGCTAAATAAAGGTTTTGTTTTATTTTACGTTCATCAATTAATAAGACGTTGCACTTAACATTAATTGAAAGAGGAAAAAAATTCATGAGTCCTTTTGTGGGTCATGGTGGCTTCCCAACCCGTCCCATGACCTGACTTATCTTGACCCGCCATATGAATTTGTAAGTCTGGGGCGGGTTTGGGTGACTTCAAGACTCATGAGATGGGTCTAGAGTATGACTAATCTGCCCTATTTTCATCGCTATAAATAATCATATCACAATCAACTATTGCAACTATAAGTTTAGTCTCTTACTCGTGCGTTGTACGTGAAGATTAATTTTCAAAAAAATTTAATAATAATGAATAATAAAATATTAGACAAATACACATTATCAGATTTCCATAGCAAAATAATAAATATACAGTTTTAATTTAGTATTTGACTCATTAAATTAATATTTTATTAATATTATATTAATAGTTATCTGTTTATGTACCCAATTAATATTTTATTATATTTCACTTTTAAATCGTATAACTTATTTAATATTATTAGTTAACAGTCTAATAATATGTATCGGGCGAGTATATATCCGTACACATAAAAATTTTCATACGCATAAGAAAGTACTCTTTCGACATATCCTTTCTATGAGTAAAATTCAAAATTGATAGTTATAATTAAAATGTTAAATAGAGAATATTTGTAAAGAAATGCAAGATAGACTTTTTAATATAAAGATGACCATATATGTGGGACATCCTAAAAAGGAAAATAATATCAGATAATCGCAATTGAGAGATTAATTTTTCTTTTTTATGTAGTTCATTTTCTTCTTGTGGATTTCTTGTCCCTTTATTCACAAAATTTTCGCTAAAATTCATTTTTATCTTCGTAAAATAAAAATATCAATCAATTAGTATTCAGCCCGTACGTTGCACGAGAAATTCTCAATGTTTCATATAAAAAAAATTCATTACATAAATTGTAAAAAACAATAAATAGTCAGAATAATAATTAATTCAAATGAAATAAGAACATAAATTCAGTCAATATTTTGAGGTTTCACATCTATAGAGAAAAAAGACTAAAAAGTAAATTATTTGCATTCTCTACAATCTAATCGTTGCAACATAAATGATATAGAAATAAAGATTAAAAAAATAGTCACAAAAATTTTCAAGTTAGATCATAGATGTCAAGAAAATAAATTTTAACCATATATTATTACAATAGAATTACATTATGTGTCATTAGTTATTAGCGTGACGCAAATAAATGAATTTTTATTGCAAAAAAAAAGAATAAATAAATCAGTTGATTTGCTCAAGTTATTCTCAACTAAGTTTGCAATAGTAATATAAGTTATTTGAAATATGTTTCGAAGTTATTCTGAAATAATTTTTTGTTTCGATATTATCAAGGACTCTGTAAAGGAAATTTTGAAAATCAAATAAACATAAATAATAAATAAATAAATAAAGATAATATTAGACAATAGTTTATAATGCGCTCATTTTCGAATAATTTAGTAACGGGAAGAATAATTCTAAGAAATACTAATTCATAAGAAATTGAACAGTTACTCACCGTCAAATTTACATCAGTAGCGGATAATAAAAAATTATAAAAACTCATAATTATATATAAATACTAAAAAAATAGAAATGAGGAAACTAAAATAAAAAAGAATATAATAATCTAATAAACTAATATAAATTATTGAAAACTCGTAATGAATATCTAAATAAGAGAAGTTTAAATTTTAAAACTTGAAAAATAAAATCAATTGAAAATCAATATCATGGTGATGTCAGCAAAAGAGCGGAAAAATTACAATTGAGAATCCAAATCCAATTAAAAACTGTTGTATTATATATTATATGATAATACTCCTAACCAAATAATACTTCTAACATATTGGACAATCTATATGTGGGTTAGTTCACAATTTGAACGCGGGACATCATTAGGCAAGTTATATATGAGTTGTCCCGCCACAAACATATAGTAAGAGACTGAGACTACTATCAGATCACATATTATCATGCCGACTTATTTAATTAAAAAAAATCATCAGCTCCCCTATTTGAGAGTCATCCGTGTGAATTCCATCTGTATAGTGATAGGTCTATTATTTAAATTGAGAATTGATTACTTGTGAGAAGTGATTTTTTTTAGGATGTGTAGTTAAAAAGTAAAGAAGGGAGTGAATGTACGTGTAATATTATTTTAATAAATGAATGTGTTGATGAAAATAAATTTAAATGAAAATTGATTTGGGAAAAATCAATTTCATTTGGAGTCTAAATTAACACAAGTGAATTGACTAATTGTATTTTAATTAAGGGTTAATTTCATATATAGTCCCCAACTTTTGAGCTTAATATGGGTTGGATTCTCAACATTTCATTAATTCGCAATTATAGTCCTTTTTTACGGTTTTCTTCAATTTTTCCATTAACTCCTCAACCAAATTTAGTATTATGTCTCTTATCTTTTAAATTAAGAAACAAAAAGTTTAAAATATTAAAAAATAATATAAAAGTTTTTTAAAAACAAGAAAAAGAAAAAAGGGGAGCTGAATCCCCATCTCTTCTAACAATCGCCCGCGTAACTCTCTCCAATTCATTGAAATTGAATCCCTGATTTGGCCAAAATTTCATATAGGTTATTGCATTTTAGTGCCTAATCAGAATATGGTTTATTGGGTCCATATGGGTTTACAAGCCGACTAATTCAACCGCAACTATTATGTCTAAACAAGTTTTTCAATATTTGTATTAATCAAAGTTCAACAACTGATTTTTTATTATAATGTGAATATTCTACATCTTCCGTTTAGGTTATATTTTATTATTCCCATACAATGTATTTGTCAAATATTTATACCCATGGATCGCGCGGGTGTAAAACTAATAATAATAATAATATATAATAATAATAATAATAATAATCACCATCATCATCTATGAAAACTAATAATTGTCACTTGATCTTAATCAACATCTTAAATCATATTTTGATAATTTAACCTAATTTAAAACTTTTAGACGAGATTATAAGAGCTATGTACCGGCTATTCTCAACCAAAATATGTTGCAATAACATGTTTCTCAAGCTCTAATTTCAAATTTCATAGATCTTGTAGCAACGGTGTATTGACCTGCTAAAAAGTTTTCCTCTATGTACCACTAACTATAAAGGAGATTTTCTCTTCTACAAGTATTAAAAAACATACACCCCACTCTTCCACCACATGCGGAAATATAATTAATACATTATCATATTATCGTGCTAGTGTATGTATATTGCCAACTCACTCCAAAGGGGAGTTGCGCATTTAATTCGTTCATTCACCGGACGGATCTAGTGAAGAGCAACAGTCGGTGGAAAATCTGAAATCGTCGGAAATCATCATGGAAGGGAGGATTTCACATGAATATTTATTCGAATTTGATGGTGCAGATAATTAACAACCACATTCTTCCGCTTATAAGCTACTATTAACAAATAATGCTATTAGTCACTTTTTTATTTTATCTATGAGCAGGTTCAAAAGAAAGTGGAGTGATAATACTGGGACTCGACATCTGGGATTTAAAGAAGAAGAAGAAGATGGATCCACGCGAAATATGTTGTGCTAATTGCGGCTCTCCGGTTACCCAAGTTGCTCTTCGAAGGAAGAAAAGCAAAAATGAAATTCCTTTTAATTTATCAGGTGGAAATGGAGATACTGAAGAATGTCCAAGTGAGATGGAGATGGAATTCGACACAGCAATATATTGTGACACTTGCAATTCTGATGTCACCGAAGTTGTTCTTCCGAGGAAAAGCCCGGAAACACTTCCGATTCAACGTTTTCTTCCATTGCAATTGAACATTTTCATTCATCAAGGTACGCTGTCAAGTAAGATCGATTTCGCTGGAAAATATTGTGGTAAACCCACCGGTAAATCTAGGCCCCCCAACTTTTTTTTTTTTTTCTGAACCACCCAACTTTTTCACTCTCTAATACCGTAAAAAATGACATTTGACAATTGACATAGAGGCCCCAATTTTTTTACTCTCTAATACAGTAAAAATGACATTTATATTGTTTACCCTTTTAATCAAAAAGGATTTTAAACAGTAAAAAAAATAATTTCATCCACTATCTTATATATCTAGTTACCAACCACGGTAGAAAAATTTGATCCGCACTAAATCCGACGGATACCCGATCCGTTTGAGAAAAAAATTCTTGATCCGTGAATCAGTGGAGCGGATTGTGATAGAATTTGCGATCCGTCAAAGGATCGTGAATCGGATTGGATCAGGGTCAATTTGATCTGATCCACTTAAAAAAAAATTTAACTATAAACTTCCAAAAGCCACTAGAAACAACAGTCAACAGCCACTATTAAATTAAATAATGATTTAACTTAGTTGATACTTGATATTGATTTAACTTCATTTTATTGTTACTATAGACTGTAGTGCAATATATAATATAAAAATCAAATTAGGAAATTAGAGTAGTGTAATATATAATGTTAAAAAAAAAAAGTTTCGTGGATTGAAACCTTGATTCGCTCCAATATGTTATCCGCTCTGATCCACAAGTCGTGGATCATGAAGCAGATCATGGTTTTGTAAATTCTTCGTGGGATAAAATGGATTGGCGCCGATCCGCCACGATCTGTTCCTATACATTGCCATCTCTACCCTACCCCCAACAAAATCAAAGGAAAACTCCAGCATGAAAGGGGGCGACCACCATTTTGTGATTGAATCTCTCACTGCTATTGAATTAGGAAAAAAAAAGGGTTTCTCGGCCCTACCCTCCTAAAAATTTTTGCTGTAAGAATTTGTCATTTATGGTTGGTTTGGGGGCTGGGGTGGGATAGTAAGGCATATAGTGTAGGGCATGAATTATTTTATTTATTATTTTTTATTATTCTTGATGTTTAGAAAAAACTTTTTTATTTCTATCTAAAAGGTAAACGCATAATTGTCATTTGTATGTGGTTATTATGGATTGTATGTCAATTTATAAAAGGTTAAGCACTCGTGGCCTAGGGAAAACAAGAAAAAAAGAAAAAAAAAAGAAAAGAATAGAGGCTTAAGAGAAAATATAAAAGTTGGAGAGCATATGTGAAAATCTACCCTTTCTATAATAAGTTGGGATTCTTAAACCCGTACGTGGATGTCTAATTGATCTCCGAACTTGAAGTATGGTACTCCAAGAGTATCACGGTCTTATTCCACTTTGCTTTAGTAAGGCAGAGACATTTTGAAAACTTCAGGGCCCACTCAAAGTCTCCACCAGTCCACCACTTACTACTTTTTTTACAAAATGTTTTATAAAATATGGCAATTTCATCATCTTATTTCCGCGCTTCTCTTAATAACACAATATACACGGGCGATATGTGTAGATCACCATTTTTCAAAAAACATTTTGTATAAGGTTTTTTACAAAATAGAATTTTCCACGATGAGATGAAAGATACAGTACATGTTATATTTTTCCGTACTCATTCCCCACTTGTCATAAGAGTATGAAAAATATCAGTGGAAAGGAAAAGGGAAAACAATTTCTAACAAGTTTTTAATTAGTATTTCTCTTCTAATTAATTGCAGCCATGGGGATTCTATGTCGACTGCCACCAAAGATAGGGAGGACTATTGAACGTGTTTGTCTACCAAACAGAATGAGGACTATGAAACGTATTTTTCTAACTTTTATAAGTTTTCTCCCATAGTACAATTACTTTGTGGAAACATACGTCAATTTTTCTCTTTTAAAATTTCGACCATGTAAATTACAAGTTTTATTCTCCTCATAAGCCTTTTCGAATTCCGTAGATCATAAGCCATTAACGTACAGAAAAGTTTTCATGTGTTTAGCTGTACGAAACTTCTATAAAATTAAGGGTAATTAGCGCAAAAGGTCCCTGCCTTTAAATGTTATTGTGCAAGTGGTCTCTACCTTTGATTTTTTGACAATTTCATCCCCACTTTCATATTATTCTTACAAAATTCATCATTATGTGCATCTATCTTCATTTTCAAAAGGGCATTTTTGTACCATCATAGTTCAAAAATCTAAAAAAATTGCATATGATTTCCCAAAATAATTATTATCGTTCAAAATCAATTAAAATAATTTGGTTATTGAAAAAAAAAAAAAGTTAAAGACAACTATTTTTTTCAATAATGCTAATTAATTTTAGAACCTTCTTTTGGGGGTTTTTTTTTCTAAACATAACCGTAGACAGACAAAAATGCCCTTTTGTAATTGAAGAAAGCTAAACCCAAATGAGCATTAGGGGTCTGCAAAGAAAATATGAAGGAGGGCATGAAGTTGCCAAAAAATCAAACGTAGGGACAATTTGCACAATGACACTGAAAGATAAGGACTTTTTGTGCCAATTACCCAAAAATTAATGTCACATGAAAGCAACTTATCAATTAAAGATTTTCCTTATTCTTGTGAAAAATTTTAAACACTCACATGAAATGGGAGGTGTCATAATCGGATTGCTATTATCAATATGCCTCATAATTTATTGAGATTTATGTACACCACGTTAGAGTTTGGTTATTAGAATTCTCGTTGGCTCAACTCAAAA
The DNA here is from genome assembly GCA_963692815.1 of Nyctanthes arbor-tristis. NCBI lineage: Eukaryota > Viridiplantae > Streptophyta > Magnoliopsida > Lamiales > Oleaceae > Nyctanthes > Nyctanthes arbor-tristis. Next base: position 5,978 of record CAVNYN010272927.1, on the reverse strand, counting down.
GGTTCATTATGCAACATATATGGTGAAACTCATGAAATTATGAATGAATAGTAAATAAATAAATAAATAAAATTAGAGTTTATGATGATATTGGAGGGATTGTAAGTTTCAAAAAATAGCTTGTTTTGTAAACAACTACGGTCTTCTGTTGTAAGCCATCCTCGTATTTCTCTAATTTAAGGGAAAATCATAATATAGACAAAGTAATTAAAACAAATTTGTTACTATATTATTTTATTTTATGACTGAAATTTATTTTGCAGATACTGCATTTGAACAATCTCCACGATCAGATGAAAGTGAAGAAGAAAAAGTAATGCACGTGGTATTCCGGAGGTCTGCAGGGAAGTAGGATACACACGAAATATGTTGTGTTAATTGCAGTGGTTCGGTAACTGGAGTTGCTCTTCGAAGGAAAAAACGCAAAAATGAGATTCCATCAGCTATATAGTATTAAGGATCATACTTCATGATGTTGATCTTGTTTGATAAAAACTATATTAATTAGCAGATTTTGATAAATACATTAGAGTCTACAAATGCTACGGGACTTGAACAATCTCCAAGTGAAGAGGAAGTGATGGAGATGGAATTGGAATTTGACATAGCAATGCTCTTCCGATCTTGTGATTCTAATGCTCCCAAAGTTGTTCTTCAAAGGAAAATTCCATCTTTACCAGGTACGCTTGTTGAGGAAATGTTTGACAAATACTTAAAAAGAGTGGAGAGAAAGGAAGACAAATTTTGGCTACTTTTGGATTAGGATGTGTTTGATTCCGGATATTTTCTAAAAATAGCCTCTTTCCAACTACATTTTACTAGGAGTATCATACTCCACCATATTGGCAAAATCAAAAATCAACAAGTAGATTTATAGGACCCAGTTTATTGTTAAATTGGAGGTCCCTAAAAACACGTGTGGGTTCTTGGGTGACTCGGTACATTTGGAATACCAGAATTTTTTCCCACTTTTGTAGTGCTTTGACTAACATTATTTTCATTGAAAATGTTTTCTGTGAGTCTTGGTTACATGACCACATTTTTCTCATAACGGAAACATTTTTTGTATATAGGGACTTTTTGTTGTCTAGCCAATTCGTCTTCCTAATACGAAGTCCACTTTCAATCAAGCTCGTTATTAAAATTATTCTTATTATTATGGTTATCAATATCCGCTGATTTCATTGTGAAGAAAATATCGTCTTTCTAAATAAATTTCATACTTGTGATCAAACACACTGAAATGTATCTTCTCTTCTAATTAATTGTAGTTGTGAAGAGCACGTGTTCACTGTCACCAAGTGAGGAGGAAAGTTTGTTGTACGGTATTTTACTAACTCTCTACTTTTTCTCTCATGGTAGTTGTGTGGTGTTTATATATCACCACTGGTTTGATCCATAGATCATAAGCAATCGAGGTATATAAAAACTTTGGCTTTAGTTGAGTTAGTGTATTTTCACTTTTAGTAGTTGCAGCTGCAGAGGGCACATATAAACGGCCAACAAAATTGCGATTGATCCTGAGTGATCAAGGTAAAGAAATCTAGTTTTAGCATTGCATATTTATCAAAAAATAGAAGGTGAATAGTAAGTGAAAATAAATAGTAGAGGGTCTCATAAAACATAGGTAGATAGTGTATTGATAACTTAGTAAATTATCAGTTAATCTCCTAAAAAAAATTACCGGTTAACGAACAAAAAAGCAAGTTCATTAAAAAACCTTTAAAGGCAGCCAAACGTGCTTTAAGCAACTTATTTACTCAGGCTCTCAGTTGCATTTTTTGAGGAGCTTGAGGACCTCATTTGCAAATATACCATTTAATTATGACTGCTTCTACTTCATTAAATTTTCTTGTAATATTTTTAAGTATGAAATTAATTTTGTGAAAAATGATTTTTTTTTAAGAACATCTAATTAGACACATAGTTTAACGAAAGTTATAACAAAAAGCGGTTTAAATTACTTTATTGCCCTTGAAGTGACTTTAAAGCTCCCTTGCAGGGGTTATAAGGTAATTTAAACCCCTATTGTTGTAACTTTTGTTTACCTATATAGGATAAGGGTAATTATATTACCACTATGAAAATTTATTCCTACACTACATTATAAATTTACCACAAAATAAAGACAATTTTGATAAAGACACTACAAACATTTTACAATTATAACCTATTTAGTATAAAACAAAATAAGGAAAAAATCAATTAAAACTATGAATATGGTGTACTTATATTTTCCTCCTCATGTTGACTTTTACTCATCTCACCTAATCTAGAACTTACCATTCAATCCGAGTCAAATTTTTGTGTTGATTTTTTTTCTTTTCTAAACATTAATCCTAGCAAAACAATTTCAAGTGCTCCTAGTTATCTAACTCAAATTGGTCATAAAACCCAATAGCACCAAAAAAAAAAAAAATTATATATCCGTCAAACCACCATGAAAAGTCTAATTCATGTGTTTCTTAAAAATTAAGAATTAAAAAAATATATATATTTTTAAATCACTAACACCCAAATTCTCCATCACTATTGGAGAAGTAGTGGTTGGCAGATAAAAATACTAACATTTCAAAAGCACTCGTCAATCTATTTTACGGATGATGGTAACAAGTTTAAAAAAAAATAGAAAAGAAAGAAAAGGAAAGTGAGAAAGAAAGAAAGCGAAAAAAAAAAAAAGGAAACAATTGATCGGGGCTAAAACAAATGTAATGATGCTTCTAAAATGTTATTTAAGTATGGTTATTTATGTAATTTGCTGAAGGTTTACAAGGAAATAGAAAATTCATTCTAAATTGTGGTGTAGAAATTAATTTTCGTAGTGGAAATATAATTACTCTTAGGGTAATTATATTACCACTACACTTTTTATTTCATACACCACATTTTTTCAAATTACTTAAAAAGATCATAAGTTAAATTACACCAATAATCTTATTTTAATATTGTTTAGCATGAGTTTTTTCTCCCCTTCCACCACCACATTCATGTTTCCCACCCCAATCATCTCCGTCCCAATTCTTTTCCGACGCCACAGTTCGGGTATCGGGTTCTTGGTGTTCCTGTTATGGCCTAATTTTAAATCTTTAATCCTATAATTAAGTATGGAAAATGTTCATAGGAACATTCCTCCTTTTTTCCCTTCTTTTGTTCTCCAATGATTACACGCAGAGTATTTTGCTTTTGTTTGCTTTTCTTTCATCGCAAATCGAAGCATGTATCACAAAAGGGGGAAAATGTTACCTTCGACTTCAAAATCTTACTCGTGAAAATAATTGGCATTACCGACAAAAAATTGAATTGATAGAATGCTTGGATGGTGGAGGGTTCTTGATATTCTTTTTGATGGGGTGCTTGAATGTTCAATGGGTTGTAGTTAAGGAGAATGATTATTTAATTAATTTATCTATAAAGCAAGGATAATAATGTAAAATTATTGTGGTGTAATTATCAATTGATTGTGGTGTACATATAATGTGGTGAGATAATAAATTTTTATAGTAGTAATATAATTACCCACCTATATATTCACAAAGCGTGATTTGAAAACGGTTAATTGGGCATGAATTAGAAGAGAATTGATTCTAAAAGAATCAATTTCATGCACACCCTTAGGTCCTAAAAATGATCTTTGTTTATGTTAGACGCACATGTGGCAGGAGATCATTTAACAACTAACATGCGAATTGTCCCACATTAATTCGTATTCATTGGAGGAATATAGGGGCATAGCTAGGGGTGTGCCACCCTTTGCTTGGGTACACCCCATTTTGACAAAAAAAAAAATAAATAAATAAAATAAAATTTCACCATATAAATAAATGTAAAAAAAATTAATATACAAATTAGTATTAATCTATATTTTCGACACACCCGATATTGACGGCTGGCTCCGCCCCTGAACGAATGCAATTGTAATGTGGAATTAAGTTGGTAAAACATTGTTGGGCATGAAACTAGACCAATTATAATTATCCAGTCGTCTACAAGAAAAGATTTCTAATACTTCAAAAAGTATCGATAACTTAGTAATGTTGAAAAATGAAAGTAAGACCGTGAATTTAATGATAATTCTTAGACCGTGAATTTAATGATAATTCTTGGTATCTACTCAGCGCCTGCAGTTAGGGGTGGGCAATGGATTGGGTTAAGCTGGTTTTAGCTCAAAACCAACTCAACTCATTTTCATTTGGGTTGAGATGTTAGATAACCAACACAATCCACTTATTAGTGGAAACCAAACCAACCCAAACCGCTTCAAGTCGGGTTGGGGCGGTTTGGGTTGGTTTTATACCTCTGTTTTTCCCCTTTTCTTTCTTTCTTTCTTTCTTTTTTACTTTCCTTTGTTTCTTGTTCTCCCCTCCCTCTTAGCCTGCACGTTAATTTTTTCCTCTTTCTTTTTTATTTTATTATTATTTTTTTTACTTTCGTTTTTTTCTTTTTTCTTTTCCACGTTAGTTTTAAAGCTTCCTTTTTTTCCTTTTTTTTTTTACCTTTCCTTTTTTTAATTTTCTTTTCCTCCGAGCCCATACGTTGGGCTGTGCTTGAATGTCTTTTGAGTTTTCTACTTCCTTTTTCCTTTCTTTTTTCTTTTCTTCTTCCCGACCCTACACCTCCGCCCCTACCCTAGATGTTTAAAACTAATTTGGTTGAAGGAAATTAGTAAAACTAATTTGATTGAATGTAGTTGATGATTGTTAATAAAGATAATTGACATGAAATTTCATTTGTCTCTACCAAATTTACATGTTGAGAAAAATAAACAAGTTTCAAGGAGTAGGAAATAGCATAAAATTAATTTCACTCCCAACTCTTGGCATACTATTAACTTTAGATTAGACATCAACCATGAAATTGGCTCCACACATGGCTTCATCTCAAGGATCACCTTGAGTTAACTTCAGACTTCGAAAGCTCTACAAAAAGAAAAACAAAATAAAAGAATTAACTTGTAAAAAAATAATATATTAAAACTAATTTATTGAATAGCTAAATAGTTATCTTACCTTCGTCCAATTTGTTATATTCGTCCACATCCTCCATGTAGAATCTTTCTATTCTTGAATACTCTCTTGACCAATTTTGTGTGCAGACCAACACTTCCACCATCCTAGGAGTTAAAGAACTACGAAACAGGTCAAGGATCCTTCCTCCGGTACTAAAGGTGCTTTCTGAAGCCACTGTGGATACTTGAAGTGCCAATACATCCTTTGCAAGTTTGGACAAGATACCATATCTATTTCCATTAAGCCTCCACCCATTAAGAACATCAAATTCTTTATCCTCTATGTCTTCACGGGCATCCGATAAGTATCTTTCCACATCATCTTTGACATCAACCAAATCTTTCGCGGCTTCTTTTCTCTTAAATCTAGAAATACGATAAGCTGACACACTTGAAGTAGGACTCTCTTTTGTAAAAGAAATCCTACTTGAACAATTCTCATCAAGTGATACTTGAGAACCCCGAAAATTTTCATCACATTTTACGTACTATTCATATATATGAACAATGTGATCTTTCAATGTCTTAGCCATATCAAAAGCAAGTTGATCATTCATATAAATGTCATTAAAACAATGTTCAGTATATGACAACTTATACCTTGGATGTTGCAATCAATAACAATTGGTTAACATCTCTCACATCCCTCCAATACTTATCAAACTTCTTCTTCATGTTAGTCGCCATGTTACCCAAAAGATCATCACCACTTAAATTCCACTCTTTCAATTCAGTCACAAAAGAACATACTTCATCAAGATAAGTATTAGAACTCACTTTCAATGAAGTATTAAATTTCAATGTCACTTCTAGAAACTTTTAAGAACTTTAACAAAAATAGAGGCATTTTCCCAATCAAAAGATGTGGGAGGTCCAACTCTTTTTTTCTCACATTCCTTCTCTATAAAATAGCCCAAATATATCAAATGATCCTCCGCTAACCTCTCAAATGCTTTCTGAGATCGGAAGAGCA
>CAVNYN010272923.1:0-10475 GCA_963692815.1 Nyctanthes arbor-tristis | reverse complement strand
CCACACTTGTTGCCCAAACCAGAACGCCCGGTGCGGGCACCCTAGTTTGGCAGGGCTGGGCACACCGGCTCACCGAGCTAAGGCGGTGAGTCCAGCTAGATTTTTTTCGAAAATTTTTGCAGCCAGGTCCCTGATCTTTTTGGTTTCTTTTAGATCAATCTAAAGTTTTATTTATGTACTTTTAAGCCTTGGATTCTATTTCATTTTCACATGATTGACTCTTATGTCAATTGGAAAGATTTCCCTCGGCTAGTTTGGCAACCCAAAATCAAACCTTGTTGATTATTATTAAACCAATTTTGAATAAAGTTTAAATAGATTTGTGTAATTAGATTATTAAGACTTGAAGTACTTGACTTTGTGAATATATGTGCACCTAATCGTAAGGGAATAAGAGTGAGCAGCGGAAGCAATTTATTCAGTTGCGCACTATGCTTGTAAAAATAATAATAATTATCACCACATTGTTTAGCAAATTTCGAGGATGAAATTTATTTAAAAGGAGTAGATTGTAACATCCCGCAAAAATTCAACTATAAATTTAGTGACACGATAATTAATTTGCCAACAATTGGAAAACAAATATATGAATTTTTCATTCTTTATATTCCAAAACTAAAAGTTTATTACTCAAATAAATGCGTAAATTTAAAATACGGCTATTAATTAGTATGATATAAAATATAATTGCAAGAGAATGGCCAAGGATTAGTCATGCTAGATTTGCCAAACATAAAGACATTTGTCAGTTTTGGAAATAATGAATTTGCTCCTTTTTGCCAAGTTTTAAGGCACATGTTATTTTGCTAGTTTTGCCTAGTACACAAGACACTTGGCATGTTTGTAAATAATGAAGTTGCTATTTTTGCCAAGTTTGATGACACTTGTCATTATTGTAAATAATGGCCTTGCTAGATTTTGCCAAGTTTACAAGACACTTGGTAGTCTTGTAAATAATAGATTTCGATTTCTATTTAAATATGCTTAATTCCTAATACAATAAAAATGGGGCAAAGGCTAAGAAAATTCACCCAAATTCGTCCAACCTTATTGTGAGGTGGAGAACACCAATTAAAACTCCCCAAAACACTCTCTTTACACTTGAAATAAAGCCCTATATATATATAACCCCCACTTAAAAGACACATTTTGAAGGCAATCTTTCACTGATAATTTGTTCAAAGAATCCTTGAATCAAAAGGTGAGTAACGTGTGCCTTGACTCCCCCTCTTCGAAGCTCTTATCTTCTATAACTCTCTTTGTTATTCAATATTTGATTGTGCGTAATTGCTTCTCTTGCTTCTATTGTATTGCTTTGGCATTTGATTATTGACGATGCAACATTACTTTGGATAAACCATTGTTTTTGTTCTTGGGCATCGCTAGTGGTGCAGGTTACCCGTTTTCTTTGCTTTGTGATACCATAGCCTTGCTATGCGGTCTTGGCCATTTTGAATTGTTATTGAATCTTTGTGTATTGCGCTTACAGGTAGGGGCTAAGCTAGTGGTGGCCCAACTTGTGCATATGATTGGCTTCCTTGTGGTATTATGGCCTTCTTTCATTCTATCACGAGCCAAGGCATGTTATTACTCACTGGGTACTTTGTATTCACCCCTCCTTCCCTAACAATCTTGTAGGCATTGAATTTGGAGTTTATGGCCGGATCATCCCAAAGGTGGAGAAGATACATGTATGTGATCGAGATATCGGTGTGTGGCCGAGGTTTCGTTGTGGGTGCCTGCAATAATTATTATGAAGTAATAATGGCATTACATTATGTATAAGAGTATTTGATTTGCATTTGCAAAGTCTCGCCTTCAAATTTTGTATCGAGATAATTTTCTCGAATGCTTCCCCTACCGTTGATACGGAAAATAAGGATAAATTTGGGGGCGTGACAAGTTTGGCAGTTTCCACTCTGTAAAGAAAGAGCTAAGCTTCCCCAACCCCCAATCACATACAGCCGCATGACAGTTTCCACTCCATAAGGGGAGAGCTAAGCTCTCTATAGAAAATCACTGATAAAAATAGCTTCCCATAACCCATATGGTGCTGACTATTTGGACCCAAAACATATGAGGCCCAACTCAGTGTTTGGCTAATTATTATATCTAATAAGAGTAATTTTTTATTTTACATGGGATTGAATATCCCGCTGGATTTTTAGTGCGGTTAAGTCCAACTTTTTTTGGACCGCGCTGAGGTTGGGTGCAGTCCATCTTAATAAGGCTCCGCACCTGGTTCATGTTAAAGGGAGTAGTTGTACTCTTTCTCTATTGGCAATTTTTTGTACCACTGGACTTTTGTGATAAGGTTTTAATGATGTATCATTGAACACTATATTTGTTCGAAATTAATTAGGTTTTAATTATAGTAGTCTCCTTATTTTTATAGATTGTTCTAGCGCGTTAGTTTCGTAAGTGTACATAAGTGTACAGATCGCTCAAGTAATATAATAGTGAGTAGAATATCATCCCACGAGGACTATGTTAGCCTAAATCATATTATCTCAACCTTAACCGAAACAAGATGAAGTTTTAAATATTGATTTTAAATTAAAAATAAATAAATGCAAGAATGTAAATTGAAATTAAATTAAACTAAACTAAACTAAATCAAGATAAGATTTTTGTTGTTGTGGAAAAGTCAATAAACAAGACGTACTAGGAACCCAAATCCGCAAGTATCACTTCACCTTAGTCTCACTCGTGAATTTTGACAACATGCCTTGACTATGAAAATCAATGCCCCTAATATGTTCAATAGTCTATCTCAAGTAAAATCAAAGCTAGCTTTATGCATGACTCGACTATATCTCTACGTCGAATACGAACACACAAAGACAATGTATTAATCACAATGAGCACTTACAGATTACATAAGGCATAGCATTATATCGCCCTATGGCAATCAATGCGACGTCTAACTTATATCTAATTTCTCAATTGCAAAAATAAGGCACAAGAATCTCATACAATTATTGCGCATGCACTAATTGTACACAGAAAAATAAAATCAAATATCAATTGCTCATAATCAATAGCATGCTTGAATATCAAGATCAAAGTCAAGAATTAAAACTTCATGATACAAGGTTCATCATGTCTCTAGCACAAAACAAATAAAGGAAATTTAGCCTAGCATATTAAAGGAACAAAAACAAGAATGATTTAGAGTAGCCATCACGTGGAATACAAGAAGTAAAAGAAGAATCTTCAATCTTTGTTCCCGGTTGAATCTTCGAGCTCTCGTTGTTCTTGTCTATCCCACTAAGGGTTTTTCTCTATTTCTCCACGATCATCCACATCCTTTGCAGCTTTCTTTCTCCCCCTTTTTATGCAATTCACGCCTCCTCTCTTGTTTTCCAAGAAAACGGGCCCAAAATAGTGAAAAGCTATTAAATTTTTTACAGCCCACAGCAGCGGGTAAGATAATGCTTATTACAGCCTACTACGATTGCCAACAAAATCTCTTCATAATACCAAGTTGTAACATGCATGTTAGTTACACCCTCTTACTAACTTATTTTGTAAAATTTGTCTTCTTAACTCCCCACATTTCTAATATTCTCTCAATTAGTCCTTGTTGCTCAACCTTCTTTTGTAATGGTCTGGAAGTACCGAAAATTACTCAAGTCACTCCAAAACTCTTCCAACATTAGCTTTTCATCCAGATCGGAAGAGCTTAATTATCTTCCTAAATGATCTCCAAGTTGTGTAGAAACTCTATTCAAAGCTCCAATTTGATCGGCAAAATCTTCTTTTTATTATCCATCGCTGTAAATAGAACATTGTACCTACATAAACTATATTCATACACAGTTAAATAGAAATCTGCTCATTCTTATACAAAAAGGACACGAACAAGATAGTATCAATGTATGCAAAACGCTCCCATCAACTTTTTCCCAGATAATAAGGTTTAGGATGAGATAGCTATTGTATATAGAATAGTCATGATGTAAATAATTATTATTAGTGAATGACCATATACATTCATATATACATTGTTATGATATTAATTAATAGCGGGTTTTGATTTTTATACTAATTCCCACAACTTTATAGTTTTCTATCTATTCTCACTATGTTTTTAATTTTATTTTCTTTAATTATATAACATCTAGCATATTATTATTATTTATTTATATTATTATTTATTTATTTATTTTTTAAGATCGGGGCAGATAGGGGAGGGGAGGGAAATTCAGAGAGGGGTAGGTGTGGTTCAAACCCAACACCTCCGCCTCAAAACGCAAACATCATAACTAATGGAGCACAACTCGAACCACTATTAGAAAATTAAACGCTAAGAGAATATTAATTAGAGTAATGTTAATTACAAGCCTAGCTATTAATTGCAAGCATTGTGTTCTTAATTAACTGGTATGTATGAAAAATCTCTCATTCAACATCCAATTTAAAATACAATGAAAATAAATTAAGTCTATGAAAATCGAAAAAGTTATACGGGTAGATACTTTTGTCATTTTTAATTTGTGGTTCGAATATCGTTATTGTAATGGTTACAAGTTCAAATTTTCAACTTTAGACCCAAGTTCAAATCACATACATCTCTCTCCTTAGTTCCTCCCTTCTATCTCCCTCTCGTATTTAAAAAAAAAAAAAAAAACTTTTTTTTAATTGGCCGAAAACGGCAGTAACTTTTGAAAATAAAAAGATATTGAATTTTTTAGTCTCAAAACTGATAAAATAAAAGAAGCAAAATAGGAAAAAATAAGTTACCTAGATCTACTTAATTAATTATCTCATTAGTAATTCCTCAGTGTAAATTTTATATCAATACAACAAAGAGCACAATTAATTAATAATTAACGGTAACACAGACAAATTAATTCGCAATATTAAGTACAGTAGAATATATGTAGATCTCATTAGAGATATAATCAGCATAAGCAAGGCCAGATATGTCCTAGTCTATCAGACGTGAACAGCAAATGTGAGTAATCAGTGCAAAATAATAAATACAAAATGAACACCAGATTTGTTGATGTGGAGACCCTAAAGGAAAAACCACAAGCATCCTTGCCACGGGACAAATGATCTACTAACTTGTGAAGGTTTAGTGTAGAGAAAAGAGAGTAAGTGATAACGCAATATACACTAAAAGCACAAAACAAACTGTAAAAAAAAATCTTTTCTTTTTGGCCTTTTTGTCATGTTATGAAGACAACTCTTGTTGCTCCTTCTCTTCTTTTCTGTTGTTCTTCTCTCTAAACGTACATGAAACTCCTAGAGATCTTACAAACTCATCAATAGATGCTTGAACTCCTAAACCCTTAAAACTTGTGTGGAAAGTCCCTTACACAATGTTAGTCACCTATGAACGTATTCTGAGGGTTGCCAAATTCAAGCATAGCTTTGGAAGAGTGTAAGATTTATGCAAGTGAAAAACTTACTTTGGTTGTGTGCTTGATTCTCTTAGTCAAGCTTTTGTATACTTCAATAATGCTTGGCTCGATTGGATTAATTTCCTACACAAGAGAATGTCACACACCCACACACACACACAGAGACATATATATATATATATAATGTAGTTTTTGATTTCTTGTACATGTCAAGAAATAAAGATACCGAATATATATCACTACAAGAAAATGTATGATTGGCAACGGAAATTCCGTTGCTAAACGGGTCAATCTGTGGCTAATGGACTATTAATAACAGAAACGTTTTGATACTAAATCTCTCTCTAATTCCATAGTGGGTAATTTAGCTACAGATTTAGTTTTCCATTACCAAATTAGTAACAGAGAAAGTCGTTACTAAATTACCAACGGATAAAAGCGTTACTAATTAACAACGAACTTTTGTTAGATCGGAAGAGCGTCATTACTAATCGTGGACTAGAGTTTTGAAAGAAAATAATTCCCCTTATTGCTCCTATAAGGATTCAAACTCTAGCATTGGTAGTTGGTGAGTAAAGTCTTAACCACTAGGCTACTATATATCTTTATTTATATGTTTCCCTATAATTTATATAAAGTATGCTCTCGTAATTTTCCCCAACCATATTCATTAATAAATGGTTGGTAATCCGTTACTGATAGTAACAAATTGTTTCCGTTACTATTTAGTAACAGATTAGTAACGAAAAACTAGCAACATAAGTGATTCCGTTATTAATTCTGTGGCTATATGCATTCCATTACTATTCTGTTGCTAATAGTAACAAATTTTTCCGTTACTATTCAGTAATAGATTAGTAGCCAAAAAGTAGCAACAACCGTGGCAATTCGTACTTTGTTACTATTATGTTGCTAATAGTAACAAAATTGGTTCTGTTACTAAAATTCTGCTGCTAATCTTACATTTTCTATTAGTGTATGTTATTCCTCATACAAGAAAAAGAAAGATAATATTAGTATTCCATATCTACACAAACTTTCCTTATAAGAGATTAGTATGTTTATAATTCTAACCCTAGTAAATAAAGTAAATAAAATACACTTAATACTAAGAAAATAAAAATATGCATTGTTGATACTCAAGTATAATGTCAAAGTCAATAGCCTCAGAGTCAGGAGATTGACCCACTAGGTCACAAGCTAGCGACCCATGCCAATAGCGTGGGCCAGTGACCCACCATACTAACGACCTCATGAGGTGACTAGCGGCAGACCTCTACCAAGAGAGATCAACAGTTAGCTCATCAAGTCAGCTCTTGATATGAGCTCGTGACCTTCAGGACATTCACAGCGCTCTAAATAGGTCAACTCATGAGGTCGAAGGTCTGAAGGACTTAGGATCCAGGCACGCTTCCCCACACTTGCTAATTGTGAGACCACTTGAATTCAACTTGGCATACCCTTATCCCTTAAGGGAGGCCATACAGTAGCATTAAATGCAAGGATAGTTTTTTATTCTTTGTAGGACATCATTTGGATAACAAATAGTCAACAAAGCTAGCACTTAACACCGGCTAATTGTACTTGCAAAGCTTCTCATTGGTTAGTCATTAAATGATTGTAATAATTACTTACAAAATCATATAATATAAATAGAAGGAGATCCACAGGAGACATTAACTCCCCTTCACTTGCAACAAACCTTTGTATTCTTCACATTACTTTCTTTTGCATTTATTGCTCAAATTAATTCAAATACAAGTTTCCTAAGTAAACAAATTCGTTTGTTGGGGCAAAGCTAAAATTTGACATCAACATGCATGATTGTCGATTTTCTTGGTTTCAAAGAAACAATCCACACGAAAATTATATCACAGGTAACTCAGGTCATGCAAAAACTCATTACATATTTTTAATACTTAGATAAAATTAGGAATGCCATTTTACACAAATATTTGTAATAATTACACAAAACTACGAAATATATAGTTAGAATTAAATGTTAACTTTGAGCTCGGCATGTTTCAAATTTATTTAGGTTTATATTATTATGATCAAACAATTGAATATATATATATACACTCAAGAAATTTCTAAGTTTCCTCTAATTTACTCCATGGATGATAAATTTTTTTACAAAATGAATGAACCTCATTTACAAATTCTCTACGAGGATATAACTAAAAAATAAAAAATAAAATAAAAAATTATTTATAAACTACACCTTGTTGATTTCTCCAGAGACCTCTCCAAGTTTACTCTTTCCAACGCTGGTTTTAGTTTTATACTCTCCAAACGTTGTCCAACTTCTGCTTGGACTATGTCCCTTTATTAATTTCGTTTTCACATGTTCTGGTAACCTCAATGTAAACCTATCTTCTTCCTCTTCCTTTGGCCTAACTATTGAATGCCCTGTAGAATGCGATCTACGGAACTTGTCTAACTTATTCAACGGTGGTGGATCCACATCTTCTTGTTGTTGTTGTTCTTGATTAGCACAAGGCTCATCCACCCTTTGATGATCATGACCTTTTTCTTCATCAATTTGGATTTGGAAACTACCATCACATTGTTCGTTTTCATTTGGGATTGGAGGGTTCAGGCTGGGGAAAGAGAACGGGGACTTCACCGGAGAATGCAAAGTCGAGTCGAGGTTTCTCCGGCAAACAGGACAAGTCTTGTGTGATTCGAACCAGAGATCAATGCATTCTTGATGGAATACATGGTTACATGATACTATAAGGCGAAGAATGTTGTTATCTCGAAACTCGTCCAAGCAAACGGCACATTCGAGACCGTATTTCTCCTTCCGACAATCTTTAACCATCGAGTAAACGAAGCTCGGGAAAGATTGGATGATCAGAGGATCGAGGCCACTAACGGTGGATGGCGAGGCGGGCCTGCCCTCGGGGCTGCCGTTGGAATTATGCCTCCAAGTAAATATCAAGCTTTGCATGAAATACCTACAGAAATATAAGCAGAAAATTCCAAGAAAGAAAAACACGAGAATGATGATCGTGAGGGTTACTGTGATCGGGGGAGCTGTATATTCTAGAGATGGTGGCAAGGCGGGTTCGATAGAGCCTGTAGTCATGAATGACCTAAATGAAAAGGCCAGAACGGGGTTTTTTGGTGGCCGGAGATTAAATTATCCGGCGTTGGGCAGTGCCGTTGGAGATTTGAGATGCACAAATTGTTGGGTTTGTGTTGCCAAAATAAGACAAATTGACATACGGAAGAACTTTGGCATCCAAAGACTATTTATGGTAATTTAATTATTCCTTATTTGTATTACATACTTGGAAGAAAAGTCAGGATATTATCATAGTTGAAGACGGTTGGTGGAAATTGCAAGCAAGTTGAACTCGGCTTCTTTCAACCTTTTTTTTTTTACTGGCTTTGTTAGCTATAAATACGTGGTTTTTCCTCTTCTTTTGATATACGAGTGATGTGAGTCTTTGAGAGAAAAATTGACGATTTTAATGTCTTATGAGTTTTTTTTTTGTAACTCTTTGAGAGTTATTCAAAGAGTAGAAAATTAAGTGCTCTAAAGTTTGGGGTATTTTTCTTATAATACTTGGGAGTTGTGGGTTGGTGAGTGAAATTCTATATGATTGTAGCTACTTTAATCATATAGTGAAAAGTTTTGATAGTCTGTAAATTTGTCGTCGATCTTTTATTTTGCTTGTCTCAATTAAATTCCTTGAACAACGGTCCTGCAGGCGTAATCGGGGAGTTTGCCTTAATTCCCAACAGGCAAATATGGTATTATAATTAATAACTTGTCATGAGGTCAATTTGATTTCTCATTTCTATGGTCAGTAGAAATCCAAGCCACGGAGGGAATCCTTGAGAACTTGAGAAAAAGGCGTGGCCCTTTCCTGGTGTTGTTATAATTGTAATTGTTGTTGTCGTTGTTGTTGTTGTTATTATTATTATTATTATTATTATGCTTTTAAAATGGTCGTCTGAACAACGTTTAAGTAATGTTTATGCTCAATATTTAGACTTTAAATTTCGTCACACTTTGAATTTTATCACACATTTGATTACGTTTTCGTCACGTATTGATGCGCTTCAGTGTGCTTAGACTTAATGGCTGATCTTGACCTTTTTCACACTTTACGCTTTTTAGAATATAGTTTATAGAAAATAATTTGAATGTTCTAAAATATCTTCTCAATTAAAAAAAAGAAGAATCAAGAACTCGCCTTTCGGGTGTGATTCGTTAGGCTTTGATGGTGAAAAAAAAGAATGTAATTATCCTACTTCTAATCCAGTTAATAAGACAAATTAAAACTCCTATTTTAATTTATCATTGATTCACCTAAATTGATCAACTCATGTGTAAACAGTAAAAATTGGTGCCTGGCTATGCGGCAATGTGTCAAGACAATTGATATGATCGATGGGAAAGTCGTGTGATACGACAAAATGACTAGAAATGAAATTTTTTTTTTAAATTAATTTTTCATATAAAAGATACCCCTTAAGTTATTGTTTTCCACAGACTTGAAAAAAAAAAAAAAGAAGACAGAACTCCTTTTCCATATTTTTGTATAAAATATTTTGATCTAAAGTTTTGGGTCTGAACTGAACCTTAGGTGAGATTTTTTTGGGTCTGAACCTGGAGGATGAAAATTTTCAGCCACCATGAATGAAAGCTGAAAGAATAAAGCAGAGAAATTGGGATGTGCAAAGAAAGAAGCCGATGCTTGGGAAGAAGAAATATAGCCCAATTACCAAATTACCCTTACTTTTATTTTCAATGATTAAAATATTGCTTTTTGGGGTCACGAAACTTTTTTTTTTAATTTTAAATGTTTATTTTTTCTTTTATTTATTTATTTTATGTACAAAGTGTTTACCCAAGCCACCATTATTTTGTAGAATTATCTATGTAACAACTTATAAATGTAGTAATTACTGAGACAAAATGCAAAAAACCTTTTTTTTTTTTTAAATTATCATATAGTTGTGATTGAATAGGATAGGAAAACTAATTACACTATGTTTTTACTACTTCACTTTTTTTTCCCTTTCTTTAAGAAGAAACTATTAAGTATTTTGGATAAATATGTTTGTATATTATATATATATATA
>CAVNYN010272920.1:0-28944 GCA_963692815.1 Nyctanthes arbor-tristis | reverse complement strand
TTTTTTTTTTTTTTTTTTTTTTTTTTGGCCTTGTGAGTCCCCAGTCTTATCGGAAATCCTTCCATTCGTCCCCGTTTATGACTTCCATCCAAAATTTTCGTTAAAAGAGCACGTGTGCCACAAACCTCCAACCATGCAGGGCATTATGGGTAATTTCGAGTAGAGCGTGCACATGGTTTTGTCATTCACATTTTACGTCTCCTATTGATTACTATTTTCACAATTTACATCCCCAGATTAACGAGCATGGCAAACCTGATATCCAAGTTCTTTTGATGATGGTAATACTCTCATCAACCCTAGTAATTTATGCATCTACTCGTCAAGATCCCCAACAATTGAGTTTGTTGGGGACTATAAGTGACGTTAACCCTAATCTCAGTGACCTAAAGACCTGATGTGACCCAACTCATGTAACCCACGTGCCACTACTGTGGGGCTACATTAATTACATATAATAATTACATTCATGCAAATATTTACTATAAATAGAGGCAAAAACACTGAAAGAAGGGTTCCTTTCCCTGAAATTCCACACTTATCATCTTTTTCGTATTTACTCTCTTCACCAGTACAAACATTCTTTTGGCTCTAACATTTATTGCTCGAATAAATTCAAATACGAGTTTCCCGTGTAAACAAATCTTGTTTGTTGATTCGAAGTCGAAATTTGATGTCAACAAACTCAATTGTTAGGGTGTTGACGAGTAGATGCATAATTACTGGGAATATCACCATCATCAAAAGAATATGGACATCAGGTTTACCATGCTCGTTAATTTGGGGATGTAAATTGTGAAAACAGTAATTAATAGGAGACGTAAAATGGGAATGACAAAACCATGTGCACGCTCTACTCGAAATTACCCATAATGTCCTGGATGGTGGAGGTTTGTGGCACTCGTGCTCTTTTAATGGAAATTTTGGATGGAAGTCGTTAATGGGGACGAATGGAAGGATTTCAGCTAAGATTGAGGACTCACCGATGAAGAAAAAAGAATGGGGATAAATTTGTGTCAAACGAGAAAGTTTGGGGACTATAAGTGACATTAACCCCTATATTAATGAGCTGATTTAGAACAAAAGAAGTATATAATGGGCTTTCTGAAATATTTGTCCATTAAACACTAATAGAATGTCACTTACCAAACTACTGAAGATCTCTGTGTCATAGATAAAAAATATATTAGAAGAGCCTTGGGAGTTTAGTGAAGGTCAACAACCCTATAGGCTAACCCGAACTTGGTCCAACCCAAACCAACACTAAAGCATGATTTACTTAAAAAGCTTCATCGGGTGAAGGTCAACAACCCTATAATCTAACCCAAACTTGGTCCAACCCAAATCAACACTACCCATGATTTAATTAAAAACCTTCATCCATATTACCTCACATTGGATTGAACCTATATTCCTACCCAACCACTTTGCTGATGCAATTTTTTGTTGTTATTTTACATTTGTATTATATAAAACTTATTTTCGTCGAAGCGTTACAATTAATTAACTTTTACGAAAACATGGTACTTAAATATTCAGTTTATTTAACTATCTTACTTATGTTCCGTTGTCAAAAATTAGATATTTTATTAAGGGATTTACCAATGGAAGATGTGTATGTGAATGATATTTGCCTTTTAACAATGGAATTTACGTTCAAAAGTTGGTTTCTGAATGCATGCGTCTCATTCGGCAACAAGTATTCCATAGGAGAATGATTTACTTTATTTCTAATTTATTATCTAATTTCAGCTACCAAATATCGGTTAGGGAATAGGAAATTTATTTTTCTTCCAGCCGATATTCCGTTGGTATTGATTAAACATATTAGCAGTGGATTTACAAATATAAAATCAGTATGTGAATAATATTTACTTTGACCAACAAATTTTATATTCCAAAGATGTATTTGAATGTATGGGTATAATACTTTACTAACCCCATCGACGATAGGAACAAATATTTTCGGCTGGTACTTTTCAGTGACTGAAGACCTAGTTTTTTGTAGGGGGTGGACAAAAATATCCGTTTAATAGGGGACCAATTAAACATAAAGCATTATTTCGTGCTAATAAAACATGACGCGAAGGATGAAATTGCCAAAAATGTGTAGATAGGGTGTATTTGCACAAGAGCGTCCAAAAATAGGAACATTTTGCACGACTAATGCTATTTAGCTAACTAGAGACCGATTTCCAGTCTAGTTGACATTCCTACAATAGGGAATTAGTGGAGATGCATAAATACATGGGAGTATTAAATTACTCAATAGCCAATAAGGAAATGACAACTAGACGTGTGCTCTTCCGATCTTAGTATTATTCATTTTGCACCAATGATTGAAGCAATGATTGAATGAGTGTGGAGCAATCAAAATAAGAAAGCAGTTCTCTACATGGATACATATCGAGATGAAATGCTTTCTAATCTAGTACCGTGCCACACACATTCTCTCAGGACGACCATGGCAATTCGTTTGAAAGGTGCTATTTGTTGGCTTCAAAAATTCCTATCACTTCAATAAAGATGGCCAATCAATTGATCTTGTACCCTAAACTCCAAAATAGTTTATAAAGTTCAATTTATAGTGAAATAGGAGCTTGAGAAGAATCAGAAGCTTGGAGGTGAAGAAGTGAAAAGGAGAAAAATGAAAAGAAAGGGATTGGAACAAAAAAGGAAGAAAATTTTTCTAACATCCCCCCGCCCCAAATATTCTTTTTTGCAGGTTTCCAATGGAGAACATTATAAATCCCCGATAGATTCACGGACGATTCTTTCAAAAAAAGGAGGAGATGATAAAATCCAAAAGGTGAGGACTAAAAAGAATAATTTTCAAAATTATTAGAGGACCAATTCGTATCAACGGAGGCCAAAAACAAGAACAAAATGGAAGATCCACGCGTGAAATACGCAACGAAGCCATTTGGAGGACTTAATTGGCAAATTTAGAAAATTGAAGACCGAGTTGAATAGTGGCGAAAAAACAAGGACGAAGTCGAGCAATTTCGGAGAAACGCATAGCGTGCACAATGCGGCTGCACCGAAATGTTTCTATGCGGCCGCCTGGGAGTGGAGTCGTGCAGACTGCACACCAAAGGCCCAAATCGGTTTTAATTGATTTCTTTTCACATTTTCTTTACAACTTTTAGGTTCATTTGATTCCAAATTAATTCCAATTTGTTTTCTAATCTATATCTATATCTGTATACTATCTAAAAGAGAATAGAATGGTTATAGTGGCACCACACTTTTTTATAATCACACTACATTTTAATTGCATAGCATAACCTTAACTTTTACTAATCATTGCATATATTTTTGAACTTTTTTGTCACAATTTTATTCTCAAAATTTCATTAACTAGCATATTTGGTATTTGATAAAGCTATATGTGCAAAGAATTAGTTAAGAAAGCTTCTTGAATATATTAATCAGTAAATTATAAGCAATAGTTAGGTACAATTACTTCCGATCTTAATGATAATTTGGAAGAATGAAGACAAAAAATTTTGTACAAAACTCGTTCTTTAAAATAAGAAGTACTAATATGTAGACGATCGTAAAAGAATAATATAACAAAAATGGTGAGGATATAAATGTAAAGGTAAATAATGTTCAGGGACTATTTATATAATTAAAATGTGGTGCATTTATAAAAAACAGTAGTGTCAATATATTTTGCCAAGAGAATAATTTGGAGAAACTTTTTTAAATGATCATACCCTCACTTATTTAGTTTAATTTCATATTTGCCACTGGCCATTATTAATTATTATTTTGATTTTATATTTGGTATTTTTTAATTAAATCATATATCTATAAACATTGAATTAGCAATTAGTATGTTCAATTAAATCATACATTCATACCAGTGAGTAACCATGAATTCATAGGGTTAAATGGTAAAACAATTTCTGAATGGAAAGGTTTTATTTGGCTAAACAAATAAATCATGTATTTGAGTAATCATGCATTCATATGTGTTAAATGGCTAAACAATTTGTGAATAGAAAGGTTTTATTTAGCTAAACAAATACACACACTATACTATATAGAAGATAATAACTTGGAACTTTCAAAAAAAAAAAAGATAATAACTTGGAGAAACATTTTTAGACGATAATACTCTCATCCATATTTCGTAATTACATATTTGTCCTTTAATTGTATTATTTTTTATAATTAAAAATAAATTATTATTTAATAGCATATTATGACATATATATAATATTTTGTTGTCTCCTCAAATTCTAATTTTGGAATCCTCCCTCACATCTAACATTTTATTTTAATTAATTTTTGCATCAAATGGTATTCAATTACAAACTATCATCAGTCAATTTGGTTTACAAGTACTTTAGAGCTTGTTTGATGCTCTTTATTTTACCAATTTATAATTTACCCACTACTGATTTGATATTTGATTTGATAACTATTCAATTACAACAACATATTTTCTACTTTTTTACATTCTCAGTACATATTTTACATCTCTCCTCATTATAAATTTTCTACATTTTGACAAATAAAGAGCATCAAACAAGCTTTTAATCATATTTCTCTTTAGAAGAAAGTATGTATATTTTGATTAAAATGACATGCAAAAACAATCGCTAGCCCAAGAAATTTCTCTCTAAAATATTTTCTCCTTATTAAATATAACTTCTGATTCCCTTTTCAGGTTTTAGTGGACTTTTTAATATAAATTTATCTAAGATAAAAAAGTCTAGTTTAAGTAAAATAGTTGAGTGTTCATTTTTTTAACAATTTAAAGAACTAATAATTGGATAAATAATATTTCAAGATGACATTATAAGAACACCAAACATGTACAACACACGTGCTCATTACTACACAAGTCTTCTTTTAAGATATTCAAATACTTATTCGATTGCCATTTGACATATTTTCAATTTTTCAAGGAGAGATTCTCTTTTCCTAAAATCGTGTGTTCATGGTGATTTGAACTCACGTCTCTTAACAAAAGTTTTTTGGGTTTTAATTCTTATTTCAGGTTGTATAATTTGTGCTCTTGATTAGTCTATTAGGTACAAATTCCAAAGGTCCAACAATTAAAATCCGGTTTTTGGCTTTTTTTTTGGGGACGCGTATCAATCGTTGGAAGGTTCCTGGTCGGATTTCTCATCAATGAGTCCAGCATATGAGTCCGATATATTTCCTTCTCATCTTTTTTCTTTCATTTTTTTTTTTTTGGTGGAGGGATTATTTTCTTCTCATCTTAAAAGTCCAATAAAATAGTACACTCTGACATAAGACAAGAAAAAGAGTCAAATTCAACTCAATTTTTTGGATTAATCTGTTTGCACAAATGAACCTGCACATAATTTTACAGAAATGATGTGAAAATACATTTTTACCTAAGAAAGAGAAAATATATTGATAAAATTATAATTTTACTCTCTATCTGTAAAGCTATTTTACACTTATCTGTGCGTGTAACATTATTCAATTTTTTAGGCACCTGTTGATTTTAAGCACATCTTTTGTAATACTTCCAATTTTGTACCACTTTTTTTTTTAAAAAAAAATCAAATTTTATATCTATATATATTTATATATCAATTAAATGAAATGAGCTATGGTACTTTTGTACAGTAGTTTTCTCACCAAAAAATATGTTAGTAGGTTTTTTTAGACATTTTGTTTCATATTACGTAGTATTATGAATTTTTCAATTTTTTGTAAAATTTTTTATTCACTTTTGCCTTATCAATTAACCATTTTAAAATAAGATTTACTATTAAATTTAATAACTATTAGATAATTATCATCATTTAATTGTTTGAATTATAGATAACTTTGATTATTCAATTGTTTAACGTTTCTTGAAATTTGTGGTTTATAATTAATGAAAGTTAAACATATATATATATATATCGTTACTTTAAGTTAAGTGAAAATTATAATTGTAATTTTTTTCTTAATTTTTCCCGGTATAAATGTATATTAATAACTACGACTATATTATATATGACTACTTTTATGTGTTATGTATTATTAATTTATATAATTTACATGCTATATAACTTTTTTGGTTTCGAATAAGATATATTTTCACAGTACATATAAGCATTCAACTAGCAATTATTTCGTATGATACTATTTATCTAAATTAGTGTCAAAAAATAAAATGATATTTAATTGCATTAATTATAACAATTGGATTAAAATTGTTGTAAGCTATAGTTAGTTTAAGATGAAAAGAAAAAAATTATATTATTATTTAATTGATGTTAAAAATTAATTATTTCTTATTGGGTAATGTAACCTTATTGATATGTATTATCGGTTGAGTATGTGGTATCAATTGGAAAGGGGAAAATGTTTTTGCTTTCCTTTGAGAGATCCAACCTAAAGGTAATACTTGTTGAAGTTGAGTGGTTTGAAATGAAAAATATATTGGTTAAAATAAATATCTTTTTTGCTACTTAATTCAGATCGGCGATAAAAATTTCTACTCCACTACAACAAATATAATAATTTACAATTATTCATTTTAAACAGTCATTATATTTTCACCGTTCATTTTATCTCAATATGATTTTCACCTTATAACGAGAATCAAACACTCTTTAAAAGCACCGGAAGTTTGACAATTCATTCGGGTGTTTATGAAATTCATTTATTGAGAATTGATTTTGAAAAAAATAATTTTTTCAGAAGAATGTCTGGTTAAAAAATAATATCAAAAATAGTGAAAATTTTTTTTTTTAAAAAAAATTATGTGATTGAGAATAATTAAACTAGCATAAAAATCGACAAGAATTAGATTCTTATCAATTTTATATACTGGCACAAAGACAGCAATGCCTTGTCTCAGCTTTTCCACTTGTTCTCCAACCCATATCATTTGTACGGATAAAGAGAAAATCTAATGCCAAAGCACATGCACCTGAAAATGCTTACAGAAAAGATGCACCACCTCTTTCTACGAGCTGTACCTCGGGCACTATCTTGTTCAAGAACCTCATGAGAAAAGTTGGCCCAAAATGAACCAACGTTTAATTTATGGTACGAAAATTTTCTAACACCAACTGATGGTACTTCATTTATGTCATCATCTGTTAGTCTGACCTCTTAAATGCACCAATTAAAAATAACTAATTATTACTTTATTGATGGGTTTTAGTTATCAGAAATTTTAGGCCCTGTTAGTCTTACCTCTTAAATGAACCAATTAAAAAAAAAAAACTAATTGTTACTTTATTGATGGGTTTTAGTTATCAGAAATGTAAGACCCTATTAGTCTTACCTCTTAAATGAACCAATTAAAAATAACTAATTGTTACTTTATTGATGGGCTTTAGTTATCGGAAATGTAAGACCCGCCTCCACGTCGGTAAATAACGTCACGGAAGTACCATATGCATGTGTTAAAACTTAAAATGGAATTGATGTACGGTAAGGAACTGGGGTTTATCCCAAAAAGTTAGTCTATCAAGTAGAGGAGCTCAATTCCTTATAACCCTGTCACTTTTCCCATGTCTAACCGATGTGGGATTCATTCGTACTTTTACCCAACATGTACGAGAGAAGAGATTAAAAGAACGTGCTAGCTGATGAAATATATCTCTCAAGGGGACCATCATCGTGTGGCCTGCACCCACTATGTATATGTGCATTTTGACGAATTCAGAAAGTCCTTAGGGCCTTTTGTAAAGCTGGGATATATGTGTTGACGTTCAGTTCTCCCATTTGATGTCTTTTGTCCATACTGAAAACTGCTGAGACGTGTGTCGGAAAAAGTGTTAGAAGAAGCTAAAATGTGTATTTGGTATTGGTTTCGCGAATATATTTTTCAATTATTTGATTCGACGAATTTATAACATGGAATGAATGAAGAATACAGGAATACAGTTCCATTTCTTAAATGAAGAATGAATGTCAAAAAGTGCCTTCTATTGCTTTGAGATAATATAATTTAGTCTTCAATTGACAACGAAGGTTGACACCTGATAGTCTATCGATACATTGAGATTTTAAATTATCATTGCTCTAACGGATTGGATTAATTGATTTTCTTGATCGTAGGGATAAGTTGGATAGTGCATAAGTAATAATGTTATGGTCGTACTCGATATTTCTTATTCAATACCACTTCCAATAATATATATTAACTAGTAAAGTGTAAACATTTTTTTTACTAGTGATGTGCTTCGTGATGTTGGTCATTTTTCACAATACCAACTGTGGGCACTTTGATACAAATAGGGATATTTTTTTTCCTTTTTTTTTTTTTTTTAAACGAAGAACAACTTTTATTGGATAATAAAGAGAGACAAGATAGACAGCCCAACATCAAGGCTGCGGATCAGGGAATGAAGTCGATGTCCTCTGCCTTGAGGCTCTCATACACTAACCTGTTCACCCAAGCACTGGTAAACATATAAATAGTGATAACAAAAGTGATAAAAAAATAAAATAAAATTCCTATACAAGGAAACAAGTGCTAGGCCAAGATTCTCGTGGTTTGATTAATATATAAATAGTGAGAATGTGGAGAATTATTCTCTTCCTATTTTGACAAATCATTAATCAGCCCAGTGGGGGCTTTGGGATGGAGCAAAATGGGAATCACCTGAAAATCAATTTTAAATCACACTCCTTTTCAACTACATATTTACGTATTAAAATAATCTTATACATAAATTCGTAACTTTCTTATACTTTATAACCCCATATTCTCAAAAAAAAAAAAAAAAAAGAGTAACTTTTTACAAAAATCTCCATAAATTATTTCGATACGGACGTACCACCCAAGTTGCTCAAGAGAAAAGATGTTTATTTTTCCAAGTAGATTTTATTTTAATTCTTCTATTTTTACATTTATGTATGGTAAATAGACACACACACACTCTCTTTAATACAAGTATTGTTAGGGGAAAAAAAGCTTGTATGAAATTTTGTAACTTTATAGACATTACTGTAAGGGTAAATGTCACTTATAGTCCCCAAACTTTCACGTTTTACACAAATGTATCCCCCATTCTAAATTTTTTGTCTCCTGGGTCACCAATCTTAAATGAAATCTTTCCAGTTATCCCATGAATTCCGTCCAAATAATCTGTTAAGCACAGCGCGTGTCGCGCAAACCTCTAAACCCCTAGGGCATTATTGGCAATTTGGCAAATATAATCATGGGGTATAGTGTAGAAGGTGAATGGGTTAAACACAATAGTTAAACAAGTTTCTGGAATTCGTTGCCTACTCATTCCAGAAAGCCCCACCTTTGACGATGCTACCTAGTCAGATCCAATTAACATCTCGAGTAATCAGTCCTTGGATTTTGACCGTGAAAGAAGAAGAACAATAAGCCTACCAGCAATGGCATATGAAATACAAGAGGAAGGTGGAGAGACATCCTGCTACAGTAAGCATTCGAACGAAAAATTGCTATTTTGGTGGAGTGTATCTTTGAGGTAATGTGTGCTATTTTCTTTGAGTAAGTTCGATTGGGGCTAATTTGTATTTCTTGTGTCCAATTTTGTACGCAGACAATGGTTCGTCATTCTTCACAATGAAATGCTTCCATAGAGGGGGATTTAGAGATAATGCGATCACTGACTTCTACAAAGGGAAAAAGATTGATTGGGTAGACAACTTGGATTCAGACCTTTCTTCAGCCTTCAAGTTGGACGCCATAGCAGAAGCCCTAAGTTTGCGGCAGCCTCTGAAGTATTTGTATAAAAGACCCAACATTCTTTTCCCTTAAGAGTGTTAAAATGGCTGGAGAAAGACAAAGACATTAGGGTAATGGCAATGGACCTTCAAAACTGTAAGTTGATCGAACTTTATTTTGTTGAGTGTTAAAATGGCGAAGGAAATGGGTTTTCTGTTGATAGGCAAAGAAATATGGAGGTTGGGGAAAATGACAATATGCGTATGGATGACCAAGAAAGCCAGCCCATCGGAGGATTCGTAGCCTCTGATTGAGTCAAAAATTTGTCAACGGCCCAAATGGATGCTGAAATTGCAGCATGTGGTGATATTTTAACGAATGAGGTTGTCTTCAAGGAATTGGTTAAAGGGTATGTTAGAGATCCACCCTGGAAATCTAAGGCTGAAATTGGAACTAAGAATGGGCAGATAGAAGATGACTCAGCTGGGCAAATGTAAGGAGATGTTGAGCCCAAAAAGTCAGCAAAGGAAAGTAAACAAAAGGCTCGAAAATCTTTGAAGGCTATAGATGTACCTGAGCCAGATGATGATGACTTTGAAGATTCCACTTACAAACAAGAAGCAGAGGCTGCAGTTGGCAGAGACAGTGCACCAATGAAGCCTGCACACGATTGATATGAAGATCAACAAATATAATACGAAGGTAGTGAGAAAGATCAATATGAAGAGCTTGAGACTTTATACAGTGACAACGACCAAGCCAAAAAGTAACAAATACATGATCATCCATACAAAGGGCCTATTAATAGTGATTAAGGGCCGTTTGATGTAGGTATGTAATTTGCTATTTGGATGTATGTGTGTTTAAATATTTTAACATTGAGGTCCCTAGACAAGTAAGAGTAACAACATTTTGCCCCAATTGTTTGTAGCTTTTACATTTGACAACAAGGCAGTGCTTAAGAACTTGATTAAGCTCTATGCAGTTAAGCAAGCACGAGGCATTCGCATAATAAATGATGATAGTGTTCACATCTAAGCATGGTGTGTAAAGGGATGTCCATGGGTACTATACGCTTGAGCTTTCCCGATAATGAAGACATATAGAATTAACAAACTGGAGATGAAAGACAATTGTGCGATGACATTCGAAAACAAGTGGGCAACAACAACTTTCTTTTCAAACTGTTATGTGAAGCTATTTCGTAATTAGCCACTAACACTTGATGCATTCCGGGCCATGGTGAGAGAGGATTATGGAATGACTCCTTTGAAGGCCCAATTTTATAGAACAAAGAAGAAGTGTTTTCATGTTATTTGAGGCAACAATGCCCATTGTGAGATATTGGTTGATTATGTGGAGGAATTGAGAAAACCTAATGAAGGGACAATGGTTGTGTTGCAAACTAAGATGGTTGGGGATGCTAGAGAGTTTAGAAGGATTTATGTGTGCCTAGGTGCTGTGAAAACTGGTTTTAGAAGTGGTTGCCATCATGTGGATGGATTTGATGGTTGTTATCTTAGAGGAGATGATGAGGTTCATCTACTAGCCGCCCTGAGACTAGTTACCGGCAACGCGATGTATCCCATTGCGTATGCCATTGTGGAATCGGAATGCAAAGACTCATGGAATTGGTTTTTTGAGATACTAATTGGAGATATCAGGATGCAAGATAGTAATGGGTGGACCTTTATTACTGACGAACAAGGGGGTTCTGGCTGCATTAAAGACTTGGGTTCCAAATGCCGAATATCGATTTTGTGTTTATTACCTCTACACAAACTTTAGGAATAATTTCACTGGTCGGACTTCGAAAATACCTTTGTGGGCTGCCGCTAAAGCAACAACAGTTGTTGACTGGCAAAGGCAGATGGAAAGGATGAAGGACGAGAAGAAAAAGGCATACAACTGGCTATTGGAGAGGCTAGCCGTGTAGTGGACATGGTCATACTTTGAGACTATCAACAAATGTGACATCCTCGTTAACAATCTATGTGAGTCTTTTAACAAACCATACTTGATGCACGGGACAAGCCAATATTGACATTGTTGGAGAAGATTAATGGGTATTTAATGACTCGAATGGCAAGCAAAAGGGAGGCAACACGCAAGTGGACATTTGAATTTGGTCCAAAAATCAGAAAGATTATTGAGAAAGCCAAGAAGAAAGCAAGGTTTTGTCAAGCAAACCATGTAAGGGATCAAAATTTTGAAGTCAAGGATGGTGGAGGGAGAAAACATGCAATTGATATTTTGGGTAGGGATTGCACGTGCCATAGGTTTCAAATTACAGGGCTGCCTTGTTGCCATGCTATCAGTGCTATGTATTGTCGGGGGTTGCGTATGAAGGACTATGTTGATCTTTGTAACAGTAAGGATGTATATTTGAGGAGTTATTCACCTATTGTTATTGCTATGGCAGGTCCAGATTTCTAGATAAACAAATGGAAACAACCTTTGTCGGCCCCTCTATTTCAAAAACAAATGGGAAGGCCCAAAAAGGCTAGAAGATGTGAACCTGATAAACCAGCCCCATCTGGCAAGAAGAGAGACCGGCTTGGAACGAAGATCAAGTGCAAAAACTGTCAGCAGATTGACCAAAACCGCTGTGGATGAAAAGCCAACAAAGCTGCGAGTACAAATAACGCTATCAACGACGGTCACTAGGGATGGAAATTGGCAACACTAGCCCTCTATTTTGTTCACTGCCGTTCCCATTTATGTGCTTTCCCATTTATGTGCTTATATTGAATGATTAACTTATGGTTTTTGAAACTAAATCAATTGACATTAGTTATTTTTTGGTCACTGGTGTTTGTGGCAGTAGTTCCCCAATGTTGGATTTGAAATCTTTGACGTGCGAACCTGGTTTTTTGCTTCGTTTGTAATACTCAGTTGATGCAAAGGGAAATGACATGTTTACTTTTTGAGCTTTTATTTGCTTTATTTTGGACATTGGTCTATTTTGGTTTTGTTGTTATGTTGTAACTCCGACTGCAATTTTGCGTTCTGGCTAAATACGGAATAGTAATTGTTGTGCCATTCTTGATGACGATTGCAGCTTGATCACTCGGTGTACAATGGTTGAGTCTATGTATTGCAGTGTGAATTTCCCTTCAAATGGTTTCTTTTGGCTATTTTTTGTATATTGCTAGCCCCATTCTTTGCAATCTGTTTCCAACTGCAACGAAAGACAATAGTACATTACATCTCTCTAGCCACTTTACATCCCTATCATTTGTTTTTCACATTTTTTGTACTCAACCTCTTATATCGTTCCCATTTTACATCCCCAGTTGATTATTCTTATCACATTTTACATCCCCAATTTTATGTGCATGGTAAACTAGATATCCCTATTATTTCGAGGAAGGCGATACTCTCATCCTCCACAAGGCGATACTCTCATACTCCACTGATTTATGCATCTACTCGTGAAGATCCTTAACAATTGAGTTAACATTGATGCTGCCCCCATTACCCTTTTATTTTCCACAAAACACAGTTCACAAAATAAGCTACACCAACCAATTATAAAAAAGGGGGAAATGCAATTCCTTTGAAATTGGTATATTCCTCACAGTAGTTAACACCATAAAACATTACAGAACACAACCTCCTTACTTCTACCCTCTAGACAAATAGTTTCCAAGCAAACAAAAGGGCCAACCTCACACAAAGCCCTCTGCAACTGGGTCTAAAATGCAACCTCTATTCTCCCACCTCCATTGCGGAGCCTTCTGTTTTCATCTTCCAGTGCAATTATCTGAGATTCGAGTGTTCTAATCATGCCTTCAAAGCCTTCTCACCCTCCAAATTCTGTATCTGCATTTCACGCCGCCACATTGACCTTAGTAGCCCCGAGATCACATCCTCAGCGCAGTCACATATCAGTAGATCATAACACAATACGTGCCCACAGTTGGGGTACTTCCATCATAGACGTAGAACCTTCTACCTGGGTTGCGGTCTATTCAAGTCCTGAAATTCATTCGTCTCCCACAGCTACAAATTCGTTCTATTTCAAAGCCTCTGAACTCCTTTCGGTGTGACTGGGTCAGTTGGCTCCAGGCAATGTGATTTTGGAGGGAAAGAGATATATTACCATTGTTTTGGAGGGAATGGGGTATGTTACTATAGCTGAGCCATGACTAATAATGCCTTGGGGTTTGGAGGTTTGCGTGATACTCGCTGTGCTTAATGGATTATTTGGACGGAATTCGTTAAGTGGGATTAATTTAAATATTTCACTTAAGATTGGGGACCCACGAGACGAAAAAATTAGAATGAGAATAAGTTTGTGTAAAATGTGAAAGTTTGGGGGCTACAAGTGACATTAACCCTTGCTGTAAATTTGTGACCAGCTACCCTCGATGCAATGACTAAAAACTTTCTTTCATAAATAAAAAATTATATATATTTTCAAATTTTATTAAACTTTTTATTGCGTCACTATAACTTTTTTATTAATTTAACTATTTTGGTCAAGATAAAAAAGCATGCACTTGTCCACTTTAATTTCCAAAAAAAAACCATAGATTATGTCAAGCGACATTAGAAAATTTTTGTTAAATGGTACATCAATTCCATGTTTTTTTTTCTAATTTTTAATAATACAAGGTGAGGATCGTGGAAGGAGATGGTGACTTGAACTCGAATGAAAGATACCAGTTAGAGGCCCTTTACCAATAAGATAGCCCCCTTGGTCATCTATTCCAGTCTTAATTGTTGGCATTTCCAACTTATAAGCATTAGCTCATTTCAAATCTGATTCCACTTATTATTGTCCTTGTTTTGTAAATCATGCTCAATAAGGTGATATGCCATAAATGAAATATTACTTTCCTTTCCCAAAAAAATAAATAAATAAATAAAATTGCCCATGTTTTGGCCCAATTAATTCGAGTCCAATTAGATTTGGTCTTAGTCATTTTCAATTTAAGCCTAGAATGTTACTTCAGTATGTTACAATTTTAGCCACATCTTGTGACAGATAGAATTAGAGAAGTTTCACAAATACCACAAATTTTACACTATAACTACTTTTTAACCATTTTTATTCCATGCTTAAAAAAAAAAAGCCATTTTTATTCCAAAAATACTTGATTTCCCTTTTTTTCATTTTATATTATTATTTAGCTTTCATTATTACTTATTAATTTTTGCAAATGGTTAATTTCACAAAAGATCCCCAATCTTTGGGTTTAGAATCATATAGGTCCCTAATCTTTTTTCGCTCTCCTGGGTCCCCAACATTTCATAAATGAGTAAAGTAGGTCCCTCTTGTCATTATTTCCTTAAATTTTCATATAAAATAACGATTATACCCATTAGCCTTTTAATTTTAAAAACAAAATATTTAAAAGATCGGAAGAGCACACAAAAAACAAAACACCCACCCCACCCCACCCCGCCCAGCCCAAGAGGGTAGCCGGAAATGGCTGCTAGAGCCATTTCCGGCGGCTAAAAAGCTGCCGAAAATGGCAGCAGATATGGGAGAGTGGATCCCAGTAGCAAAATAGGGGGATCTACCCCCCATTTTGGTTGTCAAAATGGCAGTAAAATGCTGCCATTTGGGCAGCAAAATGGTGGGTAGATCCCCCATTTCCGCTGCCAAAAACGGCATCAGTTTGCTGCCGTTTCCAGCAGTCATTTTCGGCCGCCCTCTTGGGTGGGGAAAGGGAGGAGTAGGGTGGGGTGGGGTGGGGTGGTTGTTTTGTTTTTTTTGTTTTTATTTTTTTATTATTTTTAATATTTTTAAATGTTTTGTTTTTAAAATTAAAAGGCTAAAGGGTATAATCGTCATTTTATATGAAAAGTTGAATGAATAGCGACAAGAGGGACCTAGTGCGCATTGATAGAAGCGGCCTTTTTTTTTTTTTTTGAAAATTATTTTGTATTTGTTTACTCATTGAATGGGTATCGAACAAATACAGATATATACATTATATGCCTAACACATATTATTAGACTGTTAATTAATAATAGTAAATAAGTTAAATGATTTTAAAGAAAAATATAGTAAAGCATTAATCGAGTACATAAAAGGGTAACTATTAATATGCTATCAATAAAATATTAATTTAACGCGTAAATACTAAATCAAAAATTGTATATTTACTAATTTTGTTATCAAATCCGATGACACGTGTCTATACAATGCATGGTTGAGACTTCTTTCGATTCCACCGTTGGCAATGACGTTGGTGTTGTATGATATTTTTAGGTATCTTGGTATCCCCTTTTTTAATAGAGACTTCATTTGTTGTATTTAGTTATATTTATACTTTATTTTCATTTTCAACTTTTCACCTAAAGTAGGCACGTGTACAATACAAAATATGATATTATTTACTTTTACAATACTACAATGCAATCATGCATAAATACATACATGAATAAAACAGGTTGTGCCATGTGAATTTTTTTGCGTTTTTCTGTATAAGCTCAATCCAATTAATTACACTATCTTTTAATATTCTTGCTGGTTGTCTTCACAACTCGAATTCTGCCATCAAAATTTATTTTCAAGGTGAATTATATGAATCTCTTTATTTTATCAATTATCCGAGGTACTTTTTTGTTTCTGTTGTCACTAAGGAAAAAAGAAACATAAATTATGAAAACATTAATTATATCGAATGTCACTAAATTTTAACCTTACTTGCAAACGAATAAATGATATTTAACTGTCAATAATTAGATCAAGAACTTTAATTTAATATGAATTAGGTATATCCACTTTAATTAACAACAATTATATCACCAAAGTTATACGTAATTACAAGAAGGTCACTTTGTTAAGACTATATTGTTACCTTATCGTCATCAAATTATAGTCTCAAATAATAAGAAAATGATTACTCTAAATGATACATTTTACTAAAGAGGAAAAGTAAAAAATAATTTTGGAGTTCACAAAGTATTTAACATCTATCTTGACATATAATTTTAAATAAGTTTTAACTGATTTCCATGCATCACAGAGATAGTTATGCTATCATTTCAACATATTCTAACAACAACTTTTACTGAAAATCTTTACATATCCGAATTCTTGAATGCGATACTCTAAAATCTTCGGCCATAAGCCGAAGTTAAAGATAAGTATTCCTAGTATATTATTACGGAATTTTTATCATTTGACTACATTGTGTAGTGACATGGAACTTATAATCTCAAGACATGGAGATCGCATCATTTAGGCAAAAATTCTATCTAGACTAGATGCAGCTGACAAATTTTTTTATTATAAGAAAGATTCTAATACTATTTGATCCAAAACTTCCTTTTATAATACAAATTACATTCGTAAATGTCATCGTTTTTATATTTTTTTATGATATCAAGTGTCTAAATTTTTATTAAACTATTTTTGATGTATGACTTTTTTACTAGATCTCTACCCATGCATCGCAAGGGTGAACGATCTAGTTAGAGAAGAAATTGAAGGCCAATATAATCTACTGTTAAGTTCATTACATTTTTGTTTTAATTACCGACATGCTTTTGTTCAAGTCATTTCTTGCTACCAGAAATGAACTTATGTACATCAATTTTAGATTCAAGAGTTGGATCAAAATCCAATTAATTTGTCCAGTATATCATTCTCACCGAAATTAATCCCATTGAATTGGATACCAATAATTAAAGCATCTACATTAATAGTGTTAAACTAGATTGTTAGTGAAATTGTTAGTTAACAACTCAAAAAAAAAATTAACTACACTATTGTGTTAAGGAAGTTATTAAAAGAATCAATTTTGATTAGTTGTTAATTTTATTGTTAACTTTAACAATTTTAAAATTGTGTTAGAATTTAATACTTTTAAAAAATTTAATACTTTTAAAAAATTCTCTTTTATTTATTTAATAACTCTTGACAAGAATGGTCGCACTTAGATTTGAGTGGATTTTAGTAATTTTGTTTAACACTTCTAATGTGACACTTCAATAGTTGTTAAATTTAACTTTCATATATGGCATTTACCAACAATTTAAAATACACTCTTTCTTTATGTGAATAAATAAATTTAACAATACGAATGTGGATGCCTAGTGCTCTTAATTCAGATGGTTATAGGTACTCACAACAATTTATGGTATAATTAAAAAACTTTTCGGGGTGCTACTCCCGAAACCCCAAAAAAGCTAGTCCCCCCTTCAACCCCATTCTTTTTTATGAGATTAGCTAGGTCCTCTACTAATTCCTAGCTTCATCCCTGTG
This sequence comes from Nyctanthes arbor-tristis, assembly GCA_963692815.1. Taxonomy (NCBI): domain Eukaryota; kingdom Viridiplantae; phylum Streptophyta; class Magnoliopsida; order Lamiales; family Oleaceae; genus Nyctanthes; species Nyctanthes arbor-tristis. The sequence continues at coordinate 11,077 of CAVNYN010272920.1, read as the reverse complement.
TAACAAGGTTTCTTACACAAATAGAATTCATAAAATAGGGTATGTTACACAATAAAATTTGTGTAACAATGTTTGTTACACTTTTTATAATTCAAGAAATAAGGTATGTTATACATTTTAATTCATGTAGCAAAGATTGTTACACTTTTTAATTTATGTAAATGGTATGTTACACAATAATAGAGCAACTTATGTTACATCCTTTTAACCTGTGTAACAAGGTTTGGCACACAATTTAATTTATGTAATATAAATTGTTACAAACACAACGTAGCTTGTTATGTAATAGGTTGTAAACACTCCCAACTATTTTTATAAATGTTTCCATAGATATTATGGAATGAATCATTGATTGGATTTGAAAATCTCCCCAAGGAATAAAACATGGGTAAAACAAAAATTTCATATGTTCGATCGCAAATTATTTTTATTAAACTTAAATACATAAATTAAATTTTGAAATATGTGTATATTAGTATATATTTGAATACAACTATAATATCCCCAAAGATAATCTAAACCGATAAATTTGATACTTGAATAAAATTTAATCTTATAAAATTAGAGTATGTGTGTGTGTATATATATTAAAAGTACTTAAAATCAAGAGTGGAAGACAAACGAGAGTTATTTACGTAAAATGTATTTTATTGTGATAATAAATTACTGACTTAAATAGTTATAACATTCTTGGGATTCCCTTGTGTTTGACCTATGTACCACGGTTAAGGCCCAGTACACAATTACCCTGTCATCTTGGAGTTGTCACTGATCCCATCACTTGCATTCTAACACCTACAATGCAAAATTATATGAGCCCATGATCATGTATATAATATCAATTAAATGATGACAATGACAACATCACACCACTAAGCATGCAGGGCTCTCAACCCTCATATAGTATACTGTATGAGCTCAATATCAATAAGGCAAAATCAAATATAAATGTACTAGGGTTGTAAGATTCCATCGTTAAGTCTTGAGCAGGGGTGGGCATTTAGATAGAGTTAACCGGATAAACTGACCGAACCGGACCGAGTTGGTTGGTTTTCGCTGGTTCTTCGGTTCAGTTTAGTCAGGTTGTGAGTGAATGCATGTGATTCGGTTCGGTTGGCGGGTTAAAGGGTGTAAACTGAGTTAACCTGAATCGAACTCTACTCGAGTTGAACCGAGAAATTGATTTTACCAACAAATCAACAATTTTCTATGCAAACAACACAGATCCACAGATCTACCAACTACTGAAGTACCCGAGACATTAATAATTTTTCTCTTCTAATTAAAATCAAGGATGAATATAAAGTGGAAAATATCTTGATTTAATAGTAATAATATAAAGTATAATTGGATAGTGATAAGTCAAACTGTTTCATACGAAATCAAAAGTTTTCAAAGTACTTAAACAAAGTGCGAATCATTCAAAATAAAGCTAATTTATTTATTCACTTTTTTGAAAGCCATCATTGCTCAAGGCGTCTCCTCCGACTCCAAATCTACAAAATATTAATTTCGAAAAGGGGTGAGTATTTCATAGGAATACTCAGTAGACTCAGCGCAATATTAACCAATATATGCAATTCACATATCATAAGTCTCAAATAGTCTTTAATTGAAAACAAGTGCCGTATGGTAAACGTAGGTTTCCGACTCTCGTCTCATGCCCTGAGACATATAAAATACTAACGCGCATAGTAACATCATAACATGCATGCAAAATCTATGCATAACTATAAAGCATATGCAAAACTCTCATCTCGTCTCATCTCAAGCATAAAATAATTAAGCTTATGCAAATAGCAAACAAGAACATAAATCATACTCTATATGCCCATTCATAGAATAACCAATTAATATTAGCACTACTTTTGGGAAAATATTTTTAGAAAAGAGTTTTTCTAAAGTTTCACCGAGTCGAGCTAATGGGCAAAAGCCTACTCACTTTGTTCTTCGCTCCTCGTTTATAAAGGAATATAAAGTTCAAATTAATATTTTTGATGAAATGAGGGTGTAGTGCCTAATGTGGCTAATACTCAAAAGTTAGAATTTAAATAGCTAAAGTCATTAAATATCATATTTAATGGAAATTAGAGCTTTAATCTAAAATAAACATCAACTAATTTAAGGATTTAAATAAATAAAGTCTATAACATAAACTAAAATTTAGATCTTTTAAAATTTCAAAACTATCTTGGAAGAATCCCAAAATAAGAGACCAAATTAATTGAAAGTAAAAGTTTATAGGCCAAAATAAACATATTGCAAGTTTCTGGACCTGTCTGAAAGGAATTAAAAATTTGAGGGCCACAGGTAACCTAATCAGAAACTTATTTGCTTACTTAAATAAAACAGAAAACTTAAGGGTTTAAATGAAACATATTAAAACTTTGGGATTGAAATTAATATATTAAAAAGTCTTATATTTACTCCCCAACTCCCATTCTTGTTCTACCAGAGGCTTAAACAGGGGAGGAGGAGCTGTACCAGATCGACACCATCGCCGGCGAATCCTGTGCCGGAACACAACGCCCGCCCTCTACGCGACGACAATGGTCATAAGGGCACATTGTTGGGCGTGAGCATGGCGTGGGATGGGTAAACCGAGCTGAAATCAGTGGGTGCTCAGTCAAGAACTCACCTCAAAATTTGAAAAATTTCTGAAATATATTGCATAGAAATAAACGTAAAGGCTTGGGCTCAGTTCCTAGTTGTGAGATTGGTTGAAAGAGTGAAGTTTTGTGGTGCAAAATGGTAGTGGTGTTGGTGGTAGTGGCGGTCGGCGGTCGTCCGAGGTGGTGCACGGTGGTGATGGTGCATGGTGGTGGTTACAGGGTGTTTTGGAGCAAGAAAGATGGTCTTCCATTTCCTTTTCGCTCACTGAATTTGGATGTATGCATCAATGTTGAAAAATGTAGGAAGAATGCTTGTTTTGAAAATAAGCAGTGTGTATGTATGTATGTATGTATGTATGTATCCAATATGAAAATTTTCCCATTAAATCTTCTTTGTGTGTATATATAATGAATTTACTAGGGAATGTAACTGCGTGTATATTTGTGCGATTAAATTTGTAAAGATAAATCTTTCCTTGAAGACTTTGTTGAATGTATGAAAGGGATTTGCAATGGGATGTAACCGTGTGTGTATGTCTCTTTGATTAACTGAAAAAAAGAAGGAATTTCACTCGATCTCATATATGTGTAGGATTGGAAATTGAAGTGCAAAGATGAATTTTTCTTTGCCTTTACATGATGAGGATGATGGTGATTATTCTATGGTGTTGAGTGAGAATGGATAAGAAAGAAAGAGCTAATTTACCTATGAAATTTGCTAGGGTTACCAAAGGAGATCGATTTAAGAAAATGGAATTTATACACTACGAGGAGATGAAAATTTGTGTGAAAATCTAAGAAATTATTGCTTGGAGCCAAAGTTTGGTTGTTTGGGGCCAAAGTTTAGTAGCTTAGGTCTAAGAGTTTTTTATGAGCTACAATGGGGTTAACGCCCTACGCGTTAAAGCTTGCCCAACAACAAAATAATTAATGAAATTATATATATATATATATTTATAAATGCTGTAAATTGTTAAATGGCTAAAACAATTCGTAAAATATTAGTTATATTAACTTATTTAAATGGTTAATTAAATGGTAAATAAATAAATAAATTCTTATATAAGATAAATCCTTATTTTATATTTATATATATAATTAAATTAGATTAAAGAATTAAAATTTAAAGAAATTTGTAGCGACATGACTTACGCTCTTCCGATCTTTAAAATTTATAGTTTTAAAGTTTTCGGGTCGCTACAACTGTAATAGTTGAAAATATAGATCTACATATGAAGAACCAGCCACAAGCCCACAACAAAAATCAAACAAATCACCCGAAGCCACAAATAAAAAAAAGAAAAAAATAGATAAAGGAAGAAGAATATAGAAGAAGCTGAAACCGAGAGCTCAGATCCCCAATTAGTTCAAATCAATGACGATCTTGACAGCAAAAAGATAGAGGAATGCCATTGGAATCTTTCTGAGAACTCTCCCTATCAAAACCATGTTTTCTTCTCCATCTTTATTCTCTTCTTTGATTTCTCTGACTCTATCCTCCCTCTTGAGTCTGCCGACCACCTGCATCATTGTCTGTTATTATTTTGTAGAAAAGAAGTAATAAATGAATTAATGTTTATTGCTTCCCACAAAGACTCAATCCTACATTGATACTGATATAAAAGCATATGTTGTGATTAGTTGTTTAAAAAATGCAACCCCCCTTGGACACCCAAGCCGTGAGGAGGTAGAGGCAATGTATAGTTCTAGTTGGACTTTGAACCAGTTTGTCTATTTTGCCCCTAAAAGTATAACTTTTTGCTTAATATATGATCACTAAGGCAGTCCAAAATTTAAAATGACCAAAGCGACGGCTGAAGCCGAACCGATCGAATTTATCTTGGTTCAATCGATTCGGTTTGTAACCATTGGCGGTTCGGTCTCGGTTTAGAAAAATTTCAAACCGAGATAGGCGTTTTGGTTTCGGGTTTGTTCCAAACCCAAACCGAACCGTCTAATGCCCAGTCTTAATCTCGAGTGCTCTTAGAAGTCACTACTCGTACAAACTACAATCTAGAAATAATAGGATTGGCCAATCACCGCCGAGCTCCCAAAAACTCACTTGTTGGTATCCCAAGTGATATATCTACATAGACGGATACACTGCTGAGCCTCCAAGCACTTACCTGAGGGAACATTTCGAGTGGTATATCCACCCAGACGGTAAATAAAGTACGGTATCAATTTATAAAGTTCACACGACCACCTTTGGATCACAAGCTAATCTTCTTCATGCCACATGCATATTCTCAAGATCGGAAGAGCATGCACAATGAGTGCATATGGCATGTATCAAAATGTGCTCAATAGTATAATCTCAATCAGATCGTATGCATCATACCCAATATTTCCAAATATCTCTCATCAAAGAATGCATTGACATATTCAAACAGTGTAAAAGAATCATCATGTATTGTAATCTTTTCAATCATCGGGCATGACTAATAAAGATTACATTATCAAATTGGAGCACATAATACTATTTTGCATTGTAATTGAACCGTTACTTATCTCTATCTATAGTTATACGTAAGAATGATTTACAGCATTTTCTTTCATACTTGTCAAAACTACCCTTAACATCACCTCCAGTTCATCATGCCTATATTATAATATGTAATATCATGTTATTCACCATCACAAAGTTATACTTAGATAACCTAAGAGTCAATAAAACTTAAAATACCTAAATTTAATGACTAATGCTAAAACAACTTTATATTAGTCACAATTATATAGATTCTAATAGGGTCTTGTCATACAATCTTGAAGCTTTCTCGAATACGTAATCCAACGCCTTTTAAAGATCTCAATTTTAAGTTCTATGCAAAAAGTTATACACATTTTCCATTCGAGTTTGCGAAACGGCCAAAAGTGGCCGTCCCCCAAAGGAACGGGCGGTCTGCCCCTATTTGGGTTAGCTAGCCCCTAAGAAAGAGGTCCCCCGTGACTAGCCCCCAGTCTTGGGGGTGGGAATGGTCGGCCCCCATAAAGGAGTGTTGACTTGAAGGTAGGGATGGCAAATGGGCGGATTTGGGGTGGATCGGCCTCGCCCCGCCCTGCTACGTTTGAGTTATATGTCATACCGCCCCGACTATTTTGGGTCGGGGTAGTTCGGGTCAGGCTCAAGGCATTAAACTGCCCTGTTTAATTTTTTTATTTTTTATTTTTATTTTTATTTTTTTGGGGATTTGATGGTGAATTTTAGGGTTTCTACACTACCTGAAATTAGAACTAGAAATTCACAACACCCTTAATTTTTTTAAAATAAAATTTGGGGTTTTGTAATTTCCATTTTTTAATAAAAAAACGACGCTCTTCCGATCTAACGGATTGGGGCGAGCTTAATCCACCCTGCCCCACCCAGCGGATCACGCCCCAATCTACCCCGCCAACTCGTAGGGCGGCATTTTTTTCACACCGTTCGGATTGAGGCACCGCGAGTAATCGATCAGGTCGGGGTAAATTACCATCCCTACTCGAGGGTAGCTGGCCCCCTATCAAATGTGTGACTGGCCCCCTCTCCAAAACGTGGGGAAAAAGTACAGGAAGGGTTGGACAAGTTTTTTGTATTTTTCATAATTTAATTTACTATCCGCTGACCCCTATTTAGTATTTATAGAAATTTTTAGGGGTTTGTTTCGCAATTTTTTAAATTAATGCTTAATCTTTAAACTTTCTTTTATAGTTTGGAAAAATTCTACGAGCTCATATAAAAGACCATAATCTCATAGTAATTTCTAAAATTCTCAAACTAATACTTATAATTCATAAAAATATTCACATGTCGCCTAGAATCGTAAAAATTATATGAAATACTACTTTTAAAATTTTGGGACATTACACAGACTTTGTTACACACATAACATAAATTAGTCTTACAAACATATTATAGCTTACTTAACGCGTAATAGACCTTAGCATATACATAACATAGATTGTTGCTATACACATAACAAATCTTGTCATGCACATAATATATATTGTTTCACATGTGATACACATTGTTATACAAATAGTAGATTTTAGTACACTCATAACCGTACAATTTCAAAACCAAACATTAGAAATAGAATATACTACACTTTTCTAATTCACATAATAAAGATTGTTACGATTTTAATAATTGTACCACATTAAAAAGGTAAGAAAAATGGAAAAGAAAAAAAAAGAAGAAAAATAGAAAAAAAGGATCACGAGAGAACTTGCCCGGAAAACTGGCTGGAAAATCGGAGAAAAAGTTGTCAAAATAGCTGCTGGCCACAGTGTGACGGTAGGTACATAATACAGAGTTTGTTATATAAATAAATAAATAATGAAATAAATAAAAAAATAAAAGATAAACAAAAAATAAATAAAAAGTAAGTATTTTTGTAATTTTAAAATTATGCGTAATAAGTTTAGAATTAATGTTAGGTTAAAGTGTTTGATGTAGTCTCCCGATTGGAATTTAGCTCATTTCATTAATTAAAAAAAAAAAAGGACTTTCGAGCACTTCTCATCATGACTCATTTCATGTGAGTGCATGTATGCACGTCACATATATTTTCAAATTCACTTGATACGCATTAAAGCACTTTCATTGCATAGGATGGGAGGTGTTAGCGACACCTCTAGAAGTGATTATTAATATAAAATAATTGAGAAAAATGCAACGAAATATATATCGACAAATATGTTCTGGATGCAATTGAAATCAGAAAACTTTAGCTTCTTTTATACGTTGTCAATTGACATGAGAAAAGATGTGAATTGCACTCTTTTTGCCTTAACTGAGGTCTTTTTCCATTGAGTTTTCCTATCAAATTAACATTTTTAACCAGACAACTTTAATATTGTATCCAAAAATAATGTTCTCTCTTTCCTTTATTTAGAATTTTTCCTACATGGTTTTTTTTTTCCTAATAAAGTTTTAACGAAGTATATTCTTTGTGCTACTAATGACTACGGCATATAAGACATGAATTTAAGACTCTTGAAGAGATGATATAGTACGAAGCCGAGCATATCCAAATTTCGAAGACATTGGCAAAATATTTATATACAATATTCGGCCTCATTATTATTTGTTGTAGTTAGGGACGGTGCCAGGATATTAGCTCAGTGCGGTTGCATTCTGAACCGGAGTCATGGTCACAAAATAGCGCTTCAAGTTAGAGCAACAGGGACACATGTTGGCAACAACAACTTTCATTTAATATATGTTCATTAAGAAATTATGCAAGCTTTTCAAATTATGAAAATTAGGAAAAATGTAGAATAAAATATCACCCACCTTACACTCCAATTCAACAAATTCGAACGCAATCCCCAAGCAACTAAAAAGAACATAAACAGGGGAACAAAAATCACAAAGGGGTTTCAAACACAAGTTCTACCAAATATGTCATAAAAAGTTTAACATAAAACACTTCTGGATGTGTAAGAATAAGAAAATCCCAATAACCATATCGTCTGGTAGAACCTCATGAAGTTGAAACCCTTTCTCTGGTGTTATAATTTCATATATTCAGTAACCCAAAAAAAAAAATTGAAGAGCAAGAAATGGGAATGATTTAGAGAGATACAAAGGATGGACTAGAAAATAGACAATATTAGAAGCTTACTATTGTGCTATGCACGGTTTCTCTCTTTCTCCGTTATGGGAAAGATGAAATTGAAATTGGGGTTCATGGTTGTTGGGTGTGGTCCAGCCCATGAATTATGACTCACTTAAATAATAGTGAAAAGTTAGAGGATCAATGGTGCAATTTGGATTAAAGTTAGATTGTGGTTGCATAGTTAATTACCACAATCCGTGACCGACTTCAGAAAGTTTCTTGGCGTCCAAGTTGTATTGTGTTTATATATATATAATTGGCCTTTAGCCAGAATAGACAGATGAAAACCAGAGAAACACTATCGCTACATTATACGCACGAGAATTGAGGCAAAGTTGGGGAATAATTTGCCTCTTGTGTCGTCAATTTATGGAAGAAAATTCGACTTAATTTCGTGTTCGAATTCTTCATGAGGTGATCTTTTCCAAGTTAATTCTTCAAACGGGTTAGGTTTCTTTCACGCCTTATTGTTGATTATTGGGTTCCATTTATTGTTAGATGAATTGTTTGTGGTGCCAAGAATATTGTTCTTGACATTATTGCGTGGATGTGTTAGTGTGTAGTTACCTCTTGATTTAAGGCAAGACTCTTGAGAAGTTAAACATTGTATTCCTATTATTATTTGGTGATAGTGGAGTTGTCGGTTTAAACCGTCGATTTTCCCTTCTCCTTGGAGGGTTTTACAATGTAAAATGACTATTGGTGTTATTTAATTTTTGCACTTATATTATTATTTGATATATCAATTGTCTATTTTAATCACACAGGATTAGAGAAATTGATTAAATTCCCAACAATGGTATCAAAGTGTAGGTTGAGTTGTGTGGATTAAAATGGATGACTTGGTTGGTAGTGCTATGATTAGGCTTGTTAATCATAACTGGGTGACATGGAAACATAGGATGGATGATATCCTTTATTATAAGGGTTTGCATGATCCTATTGATGGTGAAGATTCTAAACCAGAAGATACAGAAAATAAGGATTGGAAGAAACTACACAGGAAAACTAATGGGACGATAAGACAGTGGGTAGATAATAGTGTTTTTCATCATATGGCACAGGAGACAGATGTAAATAAATTTTGGACTAAATTAGAGTCCATCTTTGAGAAGAAAACTGCAGCCAGAAAGTCCTTCTAATCAAAGACTTGGTCAATATGAAATATAAGGACAGTAAGAGCATGACAGAACACTTGAATAATTTTCAGAATGTTGTGAATCAGCTGGGTGACAATGTGAATGAATTTTGAGGATAAATTGAAAGCATTACTACTTTTGAGTTCTTTGCCAGACAGTTGGGAGACTTTTGTTGTGACTATTAATAACTCTGTTCCAGATAGTGTGTTGTCTATGGATTCTGCGAAGAACAGTATGCAGAATGAGAAAATTAGGAGAAAATCTTCAGATTTGCATGTGGGTTCAGATAATTCATTGGCTCTTGTTTCAGATGATCACAGCGGTGGAAGTAATAACAAATGGCGCAAAGGCGTCACAACAAGCCTAGAGGTAGGTCAAAGTCAAAAGATAAGAAGAATACCTGTTATCCCTGTGGCAAAGAGAAGAAAGAGAATATAAATACTGTAGGTGTGGTGACTAGTTATGTACTCTCTTGCGGAGTGGATCAATGCCTACATGTTGGAGATTTTCTTATTGAGTGGCATGTTGATAGTAGTGCCTTATACTATGTTTGCAGAAATATTGAGTTGTTGACTACATATATAGCATGTGATTATGGCCAATCAAATATGGATAGCTCGTCACATTCCAAAATCATGGGGATTGATGACATTCACTTAGAGACAAATATGGGGTGCATCCTAATTCTGAAGGATATAAGGCATATTTCTGACATGCGTTTCAATCTACTTGCAATAAATACTCTCGACTCTCGACCGAATATGGTATTTCAGTACTTTTCATGATCAGAAGTGGAGGTTATCAATACAAGATTTATGCAAAGGCTTGTAAGACCGGGATAAATGCAGTTGAAGATCTTTTTCCTGATTTATTGCACAGAAGGCTTGGTCACGTGAGTGAAAAAGGTTTGCCTGTTCTGGCTAAGAACGCAACTATTTCCTTAGCCAATGGTATGTCCCTAGACCAATGTAATCACTGTCTATTCGACAAAGCAAAGTAGAGTTTGCTCTTCCGATCTTTTAAAAGAAAAGAGAATATTTTAGATCTCGTGCATTCTAATGTGTACTTTCCTGATGATGTAGAATTTTTATGTAGAAACAAATATGTTGTTACATTTGTTGATGATGCTTCTAGAAAATTATTCGTTGATCTTCTGAAATCTAAAGATCAGGTACTCCAGTTTTTTAAACAATTTCATACAATGGCGGAACGAGAAACAGAGAAGTGTTTGAAAGGCCTTAGAATAGATAATGGTGGGGAATACACTTAATATGGGTTCAGGAAGTATTTATCAAATTTTGGGATTGGGCATGCGCCCAAAGAAGCAGGGACTCCACAACACAATGGTGTGGCAGAAAGAATAAATCGTACCATTCTTGATAGAGTCAGATACATGTTGAAAACAACCAAACTTCCTAAGACATTTTTGGGTGAAGCAGTTCTGACTGCTTGCTATCTGATTGATAGATCTCCCTCATTTTCTTCGATTCTGATATTCCAGAAAGAGTTTGGACAGGCAAAGATGTTTCCTACTCTCATCTGAAGGTGTTTGGGAGATCGGATTTATACACATGTGTAAAGAACAAAGATCAAAGTTTGATGATAAAGCTATTCCTTGTATTTTTCATGGCTATGGTGATGAACAGTTTGGATACAAATTTTGGGATCCAAAGAAAAGGTAGCTTGTGAGAAGTAGAGATGCAGTGTTTTATGAAGATTAGATGAT
>CAVNYN010272919.1:0-11300 GCA_963692815.1 Nyctanthes arbor-tristis | reverse complement strand
TTTGATCCAAGCCAAGGTGAGATATCACAACCCATGAAAAACCCGGGGGGGGGGGGAATCACTTCCTAGAGCAAGTATCCAAATTGGAGAAGGTGAGATCTGACGTCACCGTAAGACTAAATGGTGTTGATTAACCAATTCAGATGGAACCTACGAGTTAAATGACATCTATAATGGTGATACTAGAAAACATTTTTCTAACACAAAAACCATATGTACGAGTGGAATAGCAATCTTTGATGTAAGAATATATACAATACCAACAAGTATCTGGTCCAATCACATATGGTAAGGGACTATTAACCAAGAAAGATATGGAATTGCGTTACTAAAATTTCACTTATAATTGAAATTAGATAACTAAACGTGAATTTTTAATAATTAGATCACTAAACTTATACTCTACTTATAAATAGATTAAACTTTATTTAACTTAATAGAAATTGAATCACTAAACTTTGATATCCTTTTTGGTGCAACACATACCATGGGAGATATTCGTAGGGCGTTTATACAAGTGACACTTTTTTGGACTTAAATAATAAGTGAAATTAAATACATGAATATTATTTATACCAGTAGCGGAGTCAAGAGGATTATTTAATTGGCACGATGACTTGAATATGAATTTTCACGAAAAAATATGAATAAATAAAAATATATATTCATTTTTTTTTTCACTTTGGAATGCCACATATTGAAAATATTATCATTTTCACAAAGTTTGTACACTTTTACTATATACAACTTCACCGTAAATTAATGTCAAACAACAAATTTTCAAATAACATTGGTAACTCTAAGTTTTTATAATTTGAAGTTTCAATCTAAAATACAATTCTAATTCATATCACTTTAACAGTGTAAACCATTTTTATGAACAATCTATTGACTCAAACAAATCACCTATTAAGAAAATTAATAGTTAAACAAGAAGGGTTAATTACACTTAATGTTCCTAACCTTTCAATTTACTATCGATCACGTCCCCAATTTTTAATTTTCCTTTTGGGCGTCCTCAACTTTTCAAAAGTATTACATCTAAAATCCCTAAGAAGGAAACCGTTTATTCTTCCGTTAAGTTTACGGGTATTATGGTAAAATACAAAAAACTGAATATTTTAATATTTAAAAAAAGATGAGGGGAGAGACACCCATTTTTTGGCTGCCATGAAGTCTCCCTCCTGTGCTACCAGAAATGACAGCATTTTTGGCTTCCAGAAATGGCAGCCAAAAGAAGGGAAGGGAGAGAGTCTCCCCCATGTGCTGTTGGAAATGGCAGCACTTTTGGCTGCCATTTCCGACAGCCCTTGAACCCAACGTCTACTGAAAATATGACTGTCGGAAATGGTAGCCAAAAGTGCTGCCATTGGCTGTCATTTTTGGCAGCATTAAAGGGAGACTCCCCACCTTTTGGCTGCCAGACCCCTATTTCTGGCCGCCGTTTCTGGCAAACGGCAGCCAAAAGTGGAGGTGTCTCCCCACCCCTCTTTTTTTTTCAAATATTAAAATATTAGTTTTTTTGTATTTTACTATAATACTTCCAAACTTAACCGAAGAATAAATAGTTTCGGTTTTAGGGATCTTAAGTGTAACGCTTTTGAAAGATTGAGGGCTTCCAAAAAGAAAATTAAAGACTGAGAATATGATCGATAATAATTTGAAAGGTAATGAACGTTAGGTGAAATTACCTCAAACAAGAAAAACTAAAAAAAAGACACTAAAAAAAAATCAATGGGTCCAGGGAACCATTGGACCACGTGGCCTGGCCACTTAAAATATATATATATATATATTAATTAAAGAAAAAGAGCTTGCAGTACAATCTTAACATAATTTTCCACCACTTTTCTTAGAAGTAGGGATAATTTAGTCTTTTTGATCCAAATGCGATAATTGGTACGGTAAATGCTTTCTATATTTGATTTTTTTTAAATTTCTACTCGAGGTATCTTCAAAATTTTCTAGTTGTCTTATCTTCATAATTTTATCTTATATCTTCATGATTGTATTTTAAAATTATCTCATATCATTTTTTAAAATTTTTCTGGAAATGAAAATCCAGCTTTCAAGATAATTTCCTTCATGATTTTGAACGGATTATTCCCAAATTTTCTCTTTTTTATTCAAGGGTTTGATAGCGGACTAAGATACTATTATACTATATAAGTCTTGGCTCATGCAAATTAAGTTAATAATTGATAATTTTTATGAACAGATTATTTATATGATATGAAAAGATTAAAATAAAGTATACCTATATATACCTGAACAAATACATGAACTATACTATCATAACAAGTTTAGATTATTTTGAATTATTCTTCCTGTGTATCGTACGGTTAAAAGCTAGTTATAATAATGCTATTTAGTTAAATTGAATATTATCCATTATTGAATAAATGTCGCACAAACGGTGTTTAATACCTGTTTAGGTGACAATTAATATGGTATTAAATGATATATAAGTGAAATTAAATGTATTAGTAAAGAAACTCATTTAATTCAACTAATTATATCACTTAACGTCAACATTGATATGATGCCAAGTACTATCAGTGCTAGATAGCATTACTCATCTATTACTCTATTGGAAATTAACGAGACACTTGTGTATGTGTACACATTAAAAATAATTGTCACATCTTCGCTTGATGTGTGTGTGTGCGGGTTCGTGGTGGTCCAGACTGGATCTTTGGATCCCACATCGCCATTTGATGTGTATGTGCTCCAACTTATATACTGATTTCATGTACCACAAAATTACCATGGTTTTGTAGTATGGTGTGTTGGTTGCGGTTAGGGTGTGTGTTGAGTTGTAAAAAAAAAAACCTTTCAAAGGCTATATCTATGCACCCACATTGAATGGAGTCTATACCCTTCCCCAAAGCTCTCTAAATTATATAATTTTTTAAAAAAAGAAAAAAAAAAATATATATATATATATATATGAACTAATGTTGAGTACTAATACCTTTATTACTACTTGCTTTCTTTCTGGGGAAATTACCAATACCTTTATTACTACTAGTCTAAATATAACAACGCTCACTTGTTTTTATAAATTTTTAATAATAATATTAATGAATGCCAATTATATTTGGAAAATAACATTAAATATGAGATCTCGAAGACCTATATTTTATGAAATAAATTACTTATTTATAGGGGTTGTTGGTCTGTATAAAAGATTCATATCATTTTCTTTTTCTGCAAATCAATGGCTTCTTGTTCCTTTACCCGTTTCACAGGCTTCACTCTGATTCTGCTTTCATTGTTCGTTCACCATGATTGTAAGTTGATTTTCTTTTCAAGTTTCTCATAATTGATTAAGCAATGTTGGGTGTCTTACAGTAGCGGATCTAGAAAATATTTTGGCACGAGTTAGAATAGAAAAGTTGAATTTAACTAAAGGTATATATTTTTTTAAAAAAAAACAATTCTTTTATAAATTTGGGGGGAAAAAATTCGGGCCGGCACAGCCCCACATTGGATCTGCCCCTAGTGTATTAGGTGCCAACGACTGATCCCACTTTAATTTCTTAAATGGACTAACTATCAAAAGGGATGCTATACATCCCCTGTCACTACATGTCATTAATTAGTAGCTGGCTCATGGAGTCCGTTGATGTAGACAGTTGCACCTTAGAGCTGTTGATTATTATTATTATTATTCCCTTCAAAAGTTATTACTATTTAGTTTTCCATTTTTGACTTTTATTTATTTATTTATTTATTTTGGGTTACAAGCATATATGCATACTAGACATCGTTGGCTATAGTTTTTTCAAACGTAATTTATTTGAAAGTAGATTTTTATAAGAAAATGTGTGGTGGAATGAAATTAGAAAAACTATAAGAAAATACTTATGAAGAATATATGACTTGTAGTGAAGTTTAATTTGTTTTTCTTAAAATCAATGGCTTTCTGTTCCTTCACCTTGTAACTGTCTTCACTCTCGTTCTTACTTTCTCCACTCCCTCGTCATCAATATAAAGTCTCCACATTTTCATTTCTTTTCTTTTCATTGTTAGCTTTTCTAAGTTGTGTACTAGAGATGAGTAAATATTGCAAATTTGATAGATTGAAATTAACGTTGCCATTGTTTTTCTGTTTAAACTCGAACTTTGAGCAGGTAGAGATGAACGTAGATCAAAAGACAAGGATATTGTGGTTGTTGGTGGCTGCGTTGAACAAATATGCAAGAATGAAGTAAAATGCTGGTGTTGCGTGGTCGTTCCTGTAAACCCCATACTTCAATGTTACGCCACTAAACGCGCATGTAAATCCCGTTGTGCTAAATAGTGTGGTAGTATGACTTTGACTGACTTTGATAGAGTCACAATAAGAGTCATCTCTTGAAACAAAACTCAAAATATTTAAGTATAAACAGAAAAGTAGGATTTGCTCTAAGATAAAGTAAGAGATCACATGCTATGAAGATGAGGAGAAAAAATCACTTTCAACCGCTAAATCCAAATTGGAGAAGGTGAGATTTGATGTTAGTACCGCAAAACTAAATGGTGTTGATTAATCAATTCAGATAGAACTTACGAGTTAAATGAAACCTACACTGGTGTTGTAACACAATCAACACTGCGAAACATTATTCTAACACAAAAAACATATGTATGAGTACACGCACATGGTATTACCTAGGCTGCACGGAAATGGAAACAGGACACGAAACGGACACGAGGAAACGTGATTTTGAAAAATATAGGACACAAAACGCTATGGAAACGTTTTGTAGTAATTGATATTTTTTTATATAATTTTAATATTCAATCTCAAAATTCAAGTAAAAAAAGATATGCAACCTCAAAACACTAATTAATATGATTTAGATAATTAAAATATCAAAATCAATTCAATCTAATAAAAACTCAAAGTTCATTGTCATTACAAAATAATTATTGAAATGAAGTAATGCACAGACTAAAAAACTTTAAAAAAGTTCAACAATTAAATTTCTTGAACATCATTGCAATCATAATATTAAAATCTAATGTTAAATTTCAGTTCATGGCATTCCATCAGCAATTTAACTAATGTCATGATTTGGTTAGAATATAATTAAAATCATAACTAATTATCTCGAGTCCCAGCAGCGAAATTAATATGCCAATGTTGGGGCTGAAGCAGCGATATCAATGTGCCAATGTTGGAGCTGTCCTAATAGTTCAACGTTTGCAACTTAGAACTAGGTTAATTCTTAGACTTCTTTTTCAATAAGAAATTTAATTAATTTAGTGTAAGTTAGTTTAAATGTTTATTTTATATTAAAATGTTAATGAAATTACCATCTATAATCTTTTTTTTTGAAAGGCCATCTATAATTTTTTAACATGACTATAATTAAGTTTTCCCTTTTTTAAAAATAAAAATCTGAATTTTTTGTCGTAAAGTTTCCGTAAAATGTCCATAAAGTTTTCCTAGAGTTTCCGAATTTCATTAAAAATTAGGAAACTTTTTAAAAGTTTCTGAAATATTTCCAGAGAGTTTCAGTTTCTGAAATGTTTCCGACACGAAACACTAATCTTTTTAGAGTTTCCGTGCTTCATAGGGTACTACAAAAATCAGGAGTGGAATAGCATTCTTCAAAGTGAGAATATCTAGTCATCTACAATACCAACAAGGTATCTGGTCCCATCACATATAGTAAGGAACTATTAACCAAGAAAGATATGGGTTGATGTGTTACTAAATTTTCACTTGAATTGAAATTAGATAACTAAACTTTAATTTTCAATAATTAGATCACTAAACTTACACCCTACTTATAAATGGATCATTAAACTTTAACTTAACAGTAATTGAGTCACTAAACTTTGATTACCATTAATTTAATCTCTAAATTTTGATTTAATTGCAATTATGTCAATCAATATGGCTCTTAAATTATTTAATAGAAATTGATGACAATGATATATTAAAAATTGTTGATGTGTTATTTCGCACTGACATGTTGACATGAAATCAATCGAATATGACTTAAAATTATTATGCCAAGATAAATATTGAATGCCTATTATTTTGTGAACCATCAAATTATTCTTATATTTTTCCTTTCTAATAAAATGTGCCATTTCCGGTATTAAGTTTCTTATTTTCTTGGATATTAATTCGACAGTGAAGTAACCAAATGGTATTAGTAGAGTGACTTTGTTGCAACCAAATAAAATTTCACGGAATTGATTCTTAACAATTGAAGTTGAGTGACCTAATAATTGTTAAATTAAAGTTCAATGATCTAATTGGAAGCAATTAAATTAAGTTCAGTAATCTGTTTTGCAAGTGGAGTGAAAGTTCAGTTTGGTAAACTAACCTAGAAAAACATATTATTATATCACATTAAAGTAAAAAATTATTTGGTCTCTTGATCATGTCTACACATTATTTATTTTCACTTTAACTAGACATGGTCGACTAGTGTAATTATCATTGGTCTTGTCCATTTTAAATAATGTGATATGAAGAAGGGTTATTTGACCTGGACTTGAGTTACCACATCCCTACTCCCTATCATTAATTAAATTGTACTCAAGGGGAAAAATGTTTATTAAAAAAAAAAAAGGAAAGATATATATATATATATATATATCCTTTTCAGTGCAACACTATATACCATGGGAATATGAATGTTTGACTACTTAATAGTAATGTTATTTTTCTTCAAAAAAAAAAAAAATAGTAATGTTATTTTAGTTGAATTGAATATATGTAAATGGATCTCCAATTTAGTTAACCGCTGAAGCTTTGGAAACTAAGGAGGGTCGACCGGGCAGGTGTATATGTTGACATTAAAACCTCTCCATTTTTCATTGAAAAACTATCGACTACACTGAAAATGCATATCTGATTGGATCAATAGCACGTACGAGTACTAATTTTTTAGTATAATAAATGCATGCATAGACTAGCTAGCGTTAAGCACCCGTATACGTTTACTGCTTTTGCTTTTACAACACATTTAATGAATGACATTTTTTTTTGACAACACATTAATGAAGAGTCCCATTTTGGTGCCATACATATGACACTTTATGGTACTATACAGTAATGTGGCGGGCATCATGACACGCCATATGAGAAATCAAACCATGTGGTGTGACTGTATAATGTCATAGAATGTCATATGTATAGCACTAGATCAATTTTACATTAATGAATGACAATTGATATTTGAAGAATGATGACATTGAGATTTCAAAAACCCATTTCATGAATTACAGTAATTATTTCTCCTTTCGGCCTAAAAAGATAGTTTACTATTACATTTTCGTCCATCTCAAAAAAATAGTCAACTTACCATATTGAACATGTATTTAATGTTTCATTTTCATATGTGCCCCCAATTAATTATTGTTGTTCAATAACCTATGCATTGAAAATATTTCAAACAATTAATGACACAAGGTTATATATAGAAAAATAAGATAAAATTAAATGTTCTAACAACATTACTTACTAATTCTTAATCTACGTAAAATTACCTACTGGACTATCTTTGTGGGACGGAGGGAGTATTATTTAAAACATTAATGAATGGCAATTATATTTGGAAAATGACATTAAACATGATATTTCAAAAACCCAATATCATGAATTACAGTTATTAGAGATCAGGTTGTTTGTCTATATAAAAGATTTATATCGTTTTAGTCTTCTGCAAATCAATATGGCTTCTTGTTCCTCTACCACTTTCACCGTCTTCGCTCCGATTCTGCTTTCCCTGTTCCCTCCTCACCAATGTAATTTGGTTTTGTTCTCAATTTTCAAATAATTGATTCTGCAATATCATGTTGGGTGCAGTAAAGAGCCAACTACGTACTGACTCCATATGTCTAGCTCCTCAATAGTTGGCACCGTGTAGCTAGCTGTTGATTGAGATTAACACTATTATTGTTATTTTTATTATTGTTTTCCGTTTTGACCTTTTTTTTGTTAAAACCATATATGCAGAGATGAGAGGTCGTTCTTAAGAGCATTATTATTATTATTATTTAATAATGGTGATTGATTCTTTGAAAGTAGATTTTCTTAAGAGAATGTGCGGTGGCGATTTAGGGAGATCAATCCTACAAAAATGTGAAACATATAATGTTTTATTGAGAATATTTATTCGTTTGTCTAAAGTTTGCCATTTTCGGTTATGTTTTCTTTTTATCTCGATTGACTGAAATTAATAAGGGCGTTATTGTTTTTCATTTTAAGGTGGAGATAAACGTAGATCAGGAGGAGGAGGCGGAGGCGAGGACGTCATAGTACGTGGTCACTGCATGGAAGACAGATGCAAGGTGAGCAAAGATAAAGTCACGAAATGTTGGTGTTGCAGCATCGTCTTTCCCGTATACCCCTTGCAACGTTCCTGTCACTTCACCGAACTCCAATGTAAAAACACTTGCATGTGACTGAACGCCAATGTAAAGACCCTTGTTCTAAATAATGTGGCTGTGACTTTGATAAAATCACAGATATTTTGAAATAAAACTCGATTTCATTTCATGTTAGAAAATACTCACTCTGAGAAAATCACTTCAATCAAGCAAGAAAGTATCCACGTGTTAGAGAATGTAGAGATTTGATGTCACTGCAAAACTGAATGGTACTGCGTTGATTAATCAATTCAAATAAAACTCATTAGTCACATATGCTCTATATCGATTAGAACACCCATACTCGTATGTTGTAGCGCTATTGGTACTACAAAATATTATTATAACGCAAAAAACATGTAGTGCTATTGGTACTGCAAAATATTATTTTAACACAAAAAACATATATGTAGTTACGTACAAGTCCACATAGGTGGCATAATATCATTAGATTTTTAGGAAAATTTTTAAAAGTCTCCCAGAGGTCTTGAACAAGAACTCACATTTTATGTGGCGTGTATAGATAGATACATGACATTTATATTTCATGCACACCACGTGCATTTTAAATATATATAATTTGCATCTATATACACACCATACATGATGAAATGTTTTATTACAAAACATCTAAGAAGTTTAGAAAGAGACTCTAGATTTTAAATTTAATAAAAAGAAAGCGAGAAAAATGTAGCATGTAATTAATTACTACCTCCGTCCTATAAAGATAGTCCAATATTTCATTTTTGTCCGTCTCAAAAAGATAGTCCACTTACTATATTGAATATGTATTTAATGTTTCATTTTCATATGTGCCCCTAATTAATTATTGTTATTCAACTATATATACATTGAAAATATTTCAAATTAATGACACAAGAGTATATGTACGGAAAGTTAAGGTAAAATTAAATGTTTTAATCACATTACCTACCAATCCTTAATCTGCGTGAAAATACCTATCGAATTATCTTTGTGGGACGAAGGTATTATTATTATTATTATTATTCTCTTTGTGAAGAAATTTGTATTGGGATTCTTGTACTGGAGATGCGCTTATTTGAGTATTTGATATATTTGCATGTTAAAAGGATAAATAAACCAATTATAATGGTAAATTGATTTTGTTAACAAAAATGAACTTATTTCTAAATTGATTTAATACATTCTTTCCATAAAATGGCATCGAGAAGGAGATTTCACCCACTCAACTAATTAATTACATTAATGATTATCCATTGTCTGTGACAATATAAATTGAGGAGAATTCATGATAATTGACACTAAAATTTCACATCGTTTTGATATTTTGGAAATCAATGGCTTCTCACACCTTCCTTCACTTCACTCTCTTCACTCTAGTCTTATTTTCCATGATCGTTCCTTATCAGTGTAAGTCTACTACAAACCATTCTTTTAATTTATCAGTTTCATTAAGTAGAGTAAAAATTAGAAATCTCGTTCATCGTTACGTTTAATGTTGAGTACTAGAAATCCGAGTAAATTTTGCGATTCGGTTGATAGAAATTAACGTAGCTGGCTTTTTTAACGATGTTTTATTTGAAGCAGGTGGTGAAGAGAACAGTATGGGAGTCACGGATTTAAAGCATAGTAATTGCATGCGGCTAGAGCCATGTAATCTCGACATACCCAAATGTTGGTGTTGCAAGAATGTTTCCGGAACACCTCCAAAATGCTATTTCACTAGTGAAGAATGTCAAAGTAGTTGTCCTAATTAAATATTGTGCTTCTTATTTTTAAACAATCTTGAATAAATTATTGGTAATATTATTTTGAACTACTCTATGGTTTTTGGTCCATTTCACGTCTCTAAGAATAAAATATTTTACAGTTGGTTTTAGGTCCATTTCAATTTTCACGTCTCTAAGAATAAAATATTTTACAGTCCTTATTTCTTATTTTTTGGTGTTTGATATTACACGGACTTTGCTATCCCCTAAATATACGAAGAATCTTAACATATACTACAATTCTATGTTAAATTTGAGAAATTGAATGGTAAAAAAATATCTTCAAACAGAGTCTTGCTGTTTTAGTCATGAATTAATGAAGTCTCCCATTTCTTCAAACGCCATTTTTATTTTTCAAAGTAAAAATAAAAGGAAAAGAAAAAATAAACCACAAAAAAGACAATCATTATTAAATTAACGATTTGTAACATTTACCTTAAATAGAAAAATAACAATAATAATAACAATAGCAAGGAGAAAATCCCGTTAAACACGGATTAATTGTTGGCCGAAAGGTGAGAGCAGCCGACCGATTGCAACTCGGAAATATCAACCAACACCAGTGGCAGACATGGGGGAAAAGAATAAACAAGGAGATATAATAATAATAAAACATTTTGGGTTAAAGTTTATAAGGTGTAAAACCACAACTTTTTATGTGGAGTCAGATAGAGTTTCACTGTCAACTAAAAACCGTCAAATCATGAAACATGTGTTTTTTAATAAAATCTATAACAAAATGGGTCTAAATTATCTTATTACCTTTAATGACTTTTGGATCCGTTTGAATTGTATAAGGTTAATGAGGTAATTTAAATCCTCTTTTGTCATAATTTCTGTCTACCATGTGCAGATAGCATGACTCTTTTGTAAAATCACATGTGGTTTCATACATGTGACTTTTTTTTATTGTTAATCGGCTGGCTCCCTTATAGAACCCTGTATGACTCTATAAAAAAGGAGTACCCCACTTGATGTGATTCAGGTCCGCCTCATTTTTTACTCGGTTGTAATTGAGATCGGAAGAGCATGAGAATTTTAGTTTTGAAAGTCAGAGATATTTTAGAAGTTTTGGAGGTCTCGTTGCACTAAAAATGAAGAAATTGGAGCTTGACCAAAAGTTTGGGAATAAAATGCTATGTAAAAGTTGAGATCATGGAGTTTCGGGCT
>CAVNYN010272917.1:0-19388 GCA_963692815.1 Nyctanthes arbor-tristis | reverse complement strand
TGGAGGAGCATCCTGAAAGCCCCAATATGAAGCTCGATCTACCAGTTCCAAGCCCGGTGGAAACACCAGAGCCAGTTTCTTCTTCCGGTCATGACAAAATGGAAGTGGATTTGGTACCGAACCAGGTGATGCAGGAGCGTCTTCTTGAGGATGCCAACGAAGATGCCAACCGTTCATCAACTGATTGTGTAGAGAAATATGAAGTTCATGTATCTGCTGTGATCGGAGGAGAAGTGCATATGGAGTTTGGCAGTAACAGTGAGGAACTGAATGTGGTTGATTCTAAATCTGCTCCTGTGCATAATTCTGATATGCCTTCTAAGGCAAATGAGGCTGTGATGCCAGAGTCAGTTGAGTCTGGGTCAGTAAATTTGAGTCGGATACATCATTCTCCTGAAATTACACACTGAGACAATTGATCTCGATGTGCTTTTGAATTTATTTTATCAATTTTTTGCTTGCTCTCATTATCTAGTTAAAATATAGTATTCTCTTTAGTTTCTTTAATGGTTATTTTTCTATTCTGTTCCAAGATGAGAAACATGGATTGGTCGAACGCTTGCTTCTTCGTGAGTGGGAGATCAGGTGTTGACTGGCCATCTCTGAACTGCTGCTACACCTGAGAATTCCTCGAAGTGTTGCAACTGCAGTCCACCAGGTTATATTATAAGGTAAATGAAGATCAACCTACTCTTTTTGTCTACTGGTTTTTACATACTTGGTTGGGAGAATTCGGATAGTACTTGTCGTGTCAGGAAGAAATTTAATGAAAATCTTACGCCGTTAGCCCTTTGATATCTTCTCTTTCACACACTGCTTTTTCTACCTTTTTTGGCTCCTTTCTCCTTTTCCTTTTTGTTTTTTGTTATCTCTTTTATTTATTCTCTTAAATTTTTTTCCCAAGTAACCGAATTATCGTATTTATCATTTTCCCCCTTTTTTAATAATAAACTTTCTTTCTGTTGACCGGCGTGAACTTAATTTTTTTTAATTAATCTTTCTCTTTAATTGCCTATTATATAGCAGGCCATTGCCAAGAGATGTTCTTATACATATTCTTTTTCTTAGCTTCATCAATGAAGAGTAATAATCATCATTCTTCAGATTATGTTTATATAAGTTTCAAACGAGTAGTCTTCTATTTACCTGAATTCAACGGATGAAATAATTCTATTTTGGGAATAAAAGATGGGAAGTATGAAGTTCATTTCAACTTTTATTTAGAGGAAGATGAGGTTTAATTTGAATTTTTCCAAGTGACGTGGGCTCTTGCATTAGAGGATGGTACCTTGAAAATGTGTGGTTTCACTGTTTTTGAGAAACTACACGTGGTTTCTCTTACTAATGTAGGCTCGCTTTGGCTCTTTAGAAAAATTGGGTTGGGAATAAACCAGGTTTTGAGGAACCAACCATTTAAATTTCAATCGCGAGTAATGGTTATATACCAATACTAACTCCCATGTTTGGTAAGCTTAAAAGCTAAAACCATTTTGAAATTTAAAATAAATGCTTTTATCTTTTAAATAAGTTAAGAGTTTGTTTAAACCACTTTATTCTCTTTTTATTCTCCGAATTTATAATTTTACCTACTATTGATTTGGCAACTGCGCAATTATAATTATATATTTTAAACATATTTATATTTTCAATACACATTCTATCTCTCTCTTCTTTATAAATTTACCAAATTTTTAGAAATAAAGAGGTTCAAACAAGCTCTTAGTTCGTTAAGTTATTTATTTTGCGTGTAAGTAATAAGAGCTCCTTTGGTTAAAATGTTATAAATGATATTTTATGCACCAAAAGCCGAACGTATTTAGTATGCAAATATATGTAGTTTTGATCTAGTACTTTATGGTGTCATAGGATTATGTGGTGTGTACGTTACATTGGAAACAATAACTAAGTGACATGTATCGATGTACGTCACATGTTTATATACTACCATATAGTGCTATACATATGGTTTTATATTATTTTTACAAATATCGGTGAGTGAAGCACTAGGGCTATCCACTATCGACTGTTGAGTACTAGTTGTTAATTAGTTTTTATTAACTAATAATCGGGTCAACTCTATAATTTTTTGTTAAATGATTTATTTATTAAATCATAATAATTGTTATTTGTTATTATTTAATTTTATGTGAATTGGCTCTATCTAAGCCCTCGCAGTATGCATGGCATTCCTCTCTCTTAAATTTGATGAATTTGAGAAAAACGTACTGAAAATTTTTAAACTACGGCGACCAAGCCACATTTATTCGTTGCACATAGGTCCTCATTTGATATATCGATAAAAGTCTAATCTTTTTCCGCACCTGAAAGTGTGTTATATTCTCATTATCATTTCTGAATTCTGATTATATTGGGGATAAAAAATTTTGAATGATGAAAATTTGATTGAAGTCTAAAAAATGGTTGCCAAATCGACAGCTAATAAATTAAAATGAGAATCTTTAAATTAGAATCAAACACAGTAAAATAAAAATAGTTGGGAGGTGGTAGATCCAATTTTCATTATGTCAAAATATATATATATATATATTTTTTGAAAGGTATTATGTCAATATTTTAGATCTGCTTATATATATATATATATATATATCACAGTGAGAGACAATGTAAAACCGTTTTAACATGTGATAATCATATCAAAATTTCTAAACGGTTAACATGTGTTGCTAACTTTGATCTCTTTTACTGAAAATTTTCTAGCACAAACAGATTGCCATCATATGATGTCGTCTGCTTTTTCAAATGGACCGACTAAGAATAAGTAAGTGTCTCCCTATCAGTGAATTTCAATTGTCGAGTCCACAAAACCCACCTCAACGGATTGTACTATAAAAGTATCATGTGCTGATGCCGGGATTGTCTCTTCCACCATCCCTTTGAGAATTGAGCTCGTTATTCTTATCATGAGCTAGCTTTTCTTTAACCAACTTACTTTTTCCCGTACTAGACTGCGAAAACGGCTAATATCTACATGAAATTGCAGTTGAACCACCCAATACATTACACTACATTCATGGTAAACCAGCAAAGACAAATGTTATATTACAAATATGTGTCATACGCCCATATAACATTTTTTTGGTACAACCCAAAAAAATCAAAAACTAACAAGAGCAAAAACAAACCATTCCCTGCATCATCTGCTCAAAGATTGATAGGGTAGGAACCTACCTTGGAGGAAGACGAAGAAGAAAAAACTAGTCGAGTCATTGCTAAAATCTACTATATATATAAAGGATCTAAAATACAAGATAAGAACACGGACAATGAAGAAGAGGCAGTAAAATGGCGAAGGTCATTAAATTGCTTTGCCGACCGGAAGATCGAAAAGGATGAAGGGACGGATTTCATCATCTGTGCATAGCATCCTCAACAAGTTCATGAGGGCTCTCATTAATGCTATCTAGAGAAGGCTTCCACCCAAAATTAGCTTTTTCTCTGCTTCTCTGTATCTCTCCCAACACATCCTCCAGACTCTTCCATTCTTTATGCTTCTGCTGCAGAAGTAGCCACTGCAATTCCTCCTTTGTCAATATGATTTTCACTGTCATTTTGCTGCTTTTTCCCAAGCCATTTTCTGTGTTGTTAACTTCCTCTGTTTTCTCTGATGCCTTCTCCATTACTTCCTTGTCATTTTTGGGTTTGTTCATGCAATTTCCCATTTCTGGAAACTGAAAAACCCTCTCTAACTCTCTTTCCAAGAAATTGGCTCTCTTGTGAAGGGAAATGAGATCACTGGTCTGATCCAGACGAGGATCTAATAATTGAGTGGAGTAGTTAAGAATTGCATGTGATTGTGGGCTCATGCCCCTCTTTATAGAAGTGGTTAGATGGAGTCCTATTACTAGAATATGCATTGCAATCTTCAATGTTTTTAAATGGGGCCTTAACGTTGTCTCCAAACGGGTAAAATTAGAGCCTCTTTATTTATTTTTTATAGAAGTGGTTAGATGGAGTCCTATTACTAGAATATGCATTGCAATCTTCAATGTTTTTAAATGGCGCCTCAACGTTGACTACAAACGGGTAAAATTAGAGCCTCTTTATTTACTCTTTTCTTTTTTTTTTTTTTTTTTGTAAAATTTATAAAGAGGAGAGAAGTAGAATGTGTATTGAAAATGTAAAAAGGTGTGAAATATGTATTTATAATTAAACAGTTATCAAATCAAATGTCAAATCAATAATAGGTAAAATTATAAGTTCGGCAAAAAAAAAAAAATAAATAAAGAGCATCAAACAAGCTCTTAATTGGAGTAACTCAATCTATTATAAACCCATTTTTTATTCTATATTTAACCGATACGTTAGTATTTATTTCTTTAATATCAATCTAACACTATATAGTGCTATATAATCATACGACGTGCATCGATTCTTCCGATCTACGTGAGATACGTTGCCATATAACACTATATATAGTACCATACATATGGTGTTAGATAATTTTTACTTTTTTTTTTCTTAAGATAAACGTTAGGTCAAATTCGATGAATGGATGTTAGATTTATTTACTCAGACTTATCCATCAATGTTGAGATCGGAAGAGTAATTAAGACAGACTGGATAACCTCTGAAAAAACTCTTAATTGGAGATTAAGGGCTCTTTCAATTTCGATTACGCGTCCCGTATTTTCCATCATATACCTAGCAAACGGTCCACGCATCTCACCTACGTGTGTAATTTGTGTAAAATCAACACAAAAATATTTGTCTTTTCTTAATGAGCGGTCTTAAAAAAACGTCGAATTTCATGCATTTTACCTTTACAACATGGCGAGACCGTTTCAACTTTCATCCTGATTTGTTGCGACAATTACTACAAAATCAAACGCATTTGTCAAATCATAATTTTGAGATCGTTCATACCGAATTTTCACCTCACAGTCGTTGATCCACAGAACTCGACAATAAAAGAAGATTTTTATATATTTTTGTTTACAATTTTTCATGTAAACTTTTTGTCCGTTTAGAAGTACATATTCAAGATTGTCTCGACCTGCAGATTATTTTTCTTCTCTGACTTAAGAGCTTGTTTGATTTTCTTTTTCAATTCATATTATTATAATTTCACATTTTATTGATTTGACAATTACTCATTTATAATAATAAAGTTTAAATTTTCATTAAATATATACCACTCATTTCACCTTATTATAATTTTTCATTATAATTCAATGTCAATAATGAGAATCAAACAGCCACTAATACAATAAACTACGTTTAATTTAAAATTGTAATTAATTAAAGAAAATACTTTGTTAATTTTTGAGACCCAATCACTCTCAAAGTGACCTACCGCTGCTTTGATTTGACTACTTTGGCAGATGCACAGTCAATATGCATGTACACGGAAGCCAATATTTCGTTCTCATGTGTTCACATCCACTCAAATTAATAGTTGGAAATGCCAGTGGAATTTAACAGTTGATTTCTATACAGTGAGATTAGACTTGTATAGAGAACCAATAGAAAAAATCAAGTCACATGCTAGAAGAAGCCAGATTAGACTAGAAAAACTGCAGTTTAACGTCAGTTTATTTACTAAATTAGAATTGTTTACGTTGTTTTAACATGTCTCCATGAGAATAGGCAATTATATATATAATACCATCATACAAGAACTCATCATCAAAAAGTTAAATTGAGTCTGTTGAGAGTCACAAGTTATTACAATTATTAGTGTACATTTCTTGTTAAGAATCCATTTCAAGATCGATAAAAGCATCTTGTTGATTGCACAAGGTTTGATTTTACCTACTTCACCGTGTAATTTCTTGACTACCATACTTACACAAAATTATAATTTCACTCCTTTTCTCTAAATACATTTGTAAACTTATCTGTACAAATAGATTTATCCTTTTATCTTATCTAGTCTAGTATAATTCTATAGATTACTTGGTATTATTATTTTAAAAAAATAAATCAATATTACCCCTTAACACCATCCATCTTTGTCATCCATTTTATTTTGTATTTTCTTTTCCGATCAATAAATAGTGCTTTTTTGCATGCATTATTTACGACTTACAAAATGGTCAATGTCACGAGTGTGAACGTTCACATGTTAACCATACGCTAATTTGCTGTGGTCAATGATTAAGAAATATGATAATTATATGGCTGGAGCTGGACTATAATAATTGAGTCCTCCTAAATCAAATCTTGTCTTTTCAAAGTTATACAGTGTACATGTTAGGCCAGATTATAATTTGCCGATATATAACTTTTATTAAATGATAGTGTTGTGCAGTATCATTTCGTTGATGATTTATTATAATCTCAAATTCTACACGACGCTCTTCCGATCTCTTTTATGTTCATGTTGATGCATTGCACAATCACTTTTGAGTGCTACAAAATGTTATCTTTAATGTTCTCAAAGGTGGTCAACTTCTCAATTTAAGTTTTATAATTTGATTCATTTATGAGAGAGTTTGTTTACATTTTCAAATTAATTTATAAAAATTTTGATAAAGCATACTGACGTCACTCACCATTAATTGAGGATGGGGGGCATGCGCGCTTGACATGATGATAATGTCACACATATGGATACAAAATTATTATATCGATATATAAATAAATAAATAGTGATTAAGACCATGTTAAGCAATGATTAAGTAATAATGTATGGTTATACTTGGAGATTTTCAAAAACCTCTCAGACATTTTATAACAAGATCTCCTACCTAACATGGTGTGTGTGGATGCACGCTACTTGTATTTCATACAAGCCATGTATATTTTAAATACACATGGCGTGTATCCACACACGCTACACGGGATGAGATATTTTATTTTTGCAAAGAGACTCATCCTAGCCGTAAGCGATGATATAGCAATGATGACAGCATGACGTGTGCCTTCCATGAAAGTCAATTTTTACTCTTTAACCCAATGACATAAATAATTTACTTAAAAAAAAAAAAGACTTGTAAATAACAATCCTGAACTAACATTTATAATATTGATGTAAAATGAGAATTAAAAAAGTGGTTAAAACTTCCGGTGTGTGTATATATATATATATATATATCATTTATTGAAAATTTTCCATCATATATTATACTAATCCTAAATATCTAATGGTTAATTGCTGAACTAGCAATTCTAAATGTAAGACTATTTAGTGATATATTGGCATTTAAAAGGCTGGTAAAAAGATCTAAGGTCTTAGACTATGATAGATTAGGTACCATACGAGACTAGAAAGTACTTGTAAAGTGACAAAGAAATACCTATAGTATACTTCCAAATCGTTACGTCTTAATAAATATAAAATTGAAAAATGTAAATTTGGATATCAAATTATATTCGTCGTGTAATAAAGAATTCGTTCCTTCTAAAGGGGACAAAATGCAAGTCAAGATAGTATTAGAAATTTCTTAATATAATTGTCGAATATAATTTCCCCAATGACTAACTTAAATTGTTGTCGGCAATCAAAATATAAAATTGAATTTTCTAAATCTTATTATCAAATTTAATTTGGTTTGATGATGATTGGGTGGAATAACAAAATCTCATGCCGGAGCAGAGAAACATTGCAATCAACCTTTTTGTACAAGCGGTTGAAAAATTTTGACAAACCATTGAGTGTATTTTACAAATATTTATTTTTTTGAATAAAATTATTTATCATTACATTCACACACACAGTTTACTTGCTAATTCCAAGTTCCAACTTTGACAAACAAAACTATTATCATTTCTTCTTCTTTTACTACTCGATTAGCACAATAATTTATCAACCGACTAACACGTAAAGTGAGTCTTGTGACAACAATTTTTTTTTTTTTTATTGCTCGATCATTACAATAGTGTGCCATGACTGGTTAGAGATCTTAAGCCCCCCAAAAAAAAAAAAGAAAAAGAAGAAGAAAAAAACAGTCTTGGACATTTGATAACATGAATGACTACAATGCCTTCGTTTAACATTCTTCTTTCTCCTCTACCTCCGCACCGAGATCTTCACTTTGCAAGTAATCAAGACAACTTCAAATGTTTGGATGTCATTGACAAAGACCTCAATGGTTCTTGTACAATTATTTGAAATTCGCAAACATGCAGAAATCTCCCCCCCTCTCTCTCTCTCTCTCTCTCTCTCTCTCTCTCTCTCCCTCTCCCTCTCCCTCTCCCTCTCCCTCTCTCTCTCTCTACATATATATATATATATATATCTAAATCAAGAGTAGTATAAACAACTTTTCTTGTCCAAATCATTGACGTCGTGGCTGATATCATATTTTATTTTTTTATTATTTTATTTTTTCTACTTTGAAATGGCTAATTTAGGCAATTTAACCTTGATATTTTATTTTATTGTGTAATTTAATCATAATCATTCAAATTTGACAATTTCAATCTCAAATCTCTCATCAACTTACAATCTATATCTATATCTATATTATATATATATATATCTAAATCAAGAATAGTCTAAACAAGTTTTCTCTCCCAAAATCACTGAAGTCCATGCTGATGTCATATTTTGTTTTTTATTATTTTATTTTTTTTTATTTTGAAATGACTAATTTACGCAATTTAACCTTGACATTTCATCCTATTGTGTAATTTAATTCTAACTATTCAAAGTTGACAATTTCAACCTCAGATCTCTCATTAACTTAAAATCTATATCTACATCTATATTATATTAATCTAATTCAAGTGTTGTTTCTACTTTATTTCCCACATTTGATTAATGTTGTAAGCTAACTAATGATACAATGTTTTGTTTATTTTCCCATGTTTTCCTTCCTATTTCCCGAAGAAACTCATAAAAATTATAATTTTTTCCATGAGTTTTATGTTTTTCATGAAAAACAAATGCAATTAAACACACTATAAGTTTGCGAAAAATGCAAATAATGAGAAAGGCTAGGGGGCTTATATTTTTCTTTGCAAGAAAAAGGGCTCGCCGAGATGTCGTCAACGGCGGTTGATAGAGTTAAACATTTGGCAAGTTTATACTTACACTATAAATTAAAAGGCCATTATGAACTGAATTTAACACAACGAGCTTTACTTAAGTGTCAATAATTTTTTTAGAGAGATTTTGGTC
The DNA here is from genome assembly GCA_963692815.1 of Nyctanthes arbor-tristis. Classification (NCBI taxonomy): domain Eukaryota; kingdom Viridiplantae; phylum Streptophyta; class Magnoliopsida; order Lamiales; family Oleaceae; genus Nyctanthes; species Nyctanthes arbor-tristis. The sequence continues at coordinate 10,303 of CAVNYN010272917.1, read as the reverse complement.
TCATGCTCATTGGAAATATACAAAGATTATAGATGTTAATTTTTTTTTAAATTTTTTCTTAAAATTTTTTAATGCTTTACATAATCAATTGGAAATTAGAAACTTAAGTAGTTTTCTACATTTAGATTTGTTTGTCAAAAAATCGATATCTTACAAATTTCTTACAATTATTTATTCTTCTTTCATATCAAGTTTCTTTTTTCATAAATTTGAATTTCAAAATCATATAAAATAGAAATTTCTGAAATTTCAAAGATATTTAAAATGCAAAAGAGTCAATTCATAATTCAAATATGGAATTTGACTAATACAACATTAATTACAAGGTGCTATGTTTAATAAATAAAGATCTATACAACTGCCATACAAGTTGATATGTAGGAAAAAAAACTTCCATTAATGAGTTTATTGATCTAATTGTTTCCCTTAATGTACATTCATCTTTATATTTTCAACTAATATACAAATATTTACCGTTCATTTTTCAAATTCCCATTATATTTTTTTCCGTTATTCATCTTTTATATTGTCAACTAATGTGCAAATATTTCTCATTTATTTTTCAAATTCCTACTATTATATTTTTTTACATTGTTCTTCCCGTACATCGCACGGGTGCTCTACTAGTAATTTAAAATAATTAGAAGTCCTTTTAGAAAGAGGGGGAGGGGGGAGGGGGGAGGTGATTTAAGGTTTTCAAGAAGAGGTGTAAAAGATGCTTTAAAGTAAGGGACCTCAAAAATATCATAATCAACAATGGCCTTGAATTTTCACCAAGAACGTATTTCTTTTGGAAGGGATGGTGGGAAGAACAATCAAAGCCTTGATTCAAAGAGTGCGTGCAACAGTGTCAAATCACATGCTTATGTGGGAAATCTACCAGAAAGAAAAATGAAATTTCAAGAACTAGCAAAAAGTACTCAAAGAATCAGTTGAAACACAATAAAATATCGATCGATATTCAAACCATCTTGGATTTTTTTCCATCAATTTCAGCATGGAGTACCAATGGCCCCAACCAATCTGTGCATGCCATCTTGCTTTTATGCAGAAAGTAGAGATAAAAAATATCTAGTCTAGAGAATCCAGATGTGAAGCAATATACCCAAGTCAATAGTAATCTTTTTATAGCAAACGAGGATGAATAATGTCATTCATAGCCAATCAAAAGATTCTAGGTCCTTGTGTTATATTAGACTCATCATTTAAAAATACAACTGAATTGAGAACCATCAGTATAAGTAGATATTCCCCCCCAAAAAAAAAGGACAAAGAAAAGAAAAAGAAAAAAGGAACAAAATGTGAGAATGAGCAAAGAAAGACGGAGAGCTGATAGAATTGTGATTAAGTCAATACTTTACATAAGCACTCAATCCATAGACAAATAGGCAAGATTTTCACGCATAGAGAGCAGTAAACTACCATGCCATTCAGCTCTTCGGAATTAAACAGCTCCACAGCTACATAAGCAAACAGTTGCAAAGAAAGATGGAGAGCTGACAGAGTTGTGATTAAGTCCCCTTTACATAAGCACTCAACCCATAGACAAATAGACAAGATTTTCACGCATAGAGAGCAGTAAACTACCATGCCATTCAGCTTTTCGGAATTAAACAGCTCCATAGCTACATAAGCAAACAGTTAAGGATGCAGTTGCATTCATTTATATGCTATTCCATAGCGACATAAGAAAACAGTTAAAAGTGCAACTGCATTCATTTATATTTCCTATTCGTAACTTAGGGATTACGCTTTCTCTTCTTGGCAAGATTGTCAAAAACCTGATGGATATCTGCGGCCGTGATAGGCTTCGAGGGGTCAGATGATTCCTGTAATAAAGGCAATGTGAAAATCAGCTAAATGTAATCAATCAGTCTTTGAACTTTGGTGGCTGATGTTTTGTATCCTCAAAGGGCATGTGGTAGGCAAAACTGGACAGTAAAGTAATATAAATGAAACTTTAGTTTCCAACTTTCCATTTTTAAAATCTTCCTGCCATATAATCTAACCCGGACAACATACATTAAGAGTTCAAACATGAGCCGTACCAGGAGGGCCCGGATCTCATCCTTCATGTCAGCAATTCCACTTAATATCTCCATCTTCTCAATATGACCTAGTTTATTGAGAAAATCACCCTCTTGTTTCTGTAGATTCTCATCCCTCTTCTGCTTTGCCACTTTCTCATACTCAGCAATGGAATCCTCCTTGTCAAGCAAGAAGTTGATTCTCTTCTGTGTGTAGAAATCCAAACATGTATCACATCTGCAAAGGACTTCTCTCCAGTTTTTAGAAAGAAACATAGGTTTGCTTTTATCTACAGCCAGAGGAGTTTCAGCCAGCTTTATTCCGAGCACACACTTGTTAGTTGAGCCAGCAACATGGCTGCTCTCATTTATCGTACCTTCTTCCTTAGCATTAGTAACAGGACTGTCAAGTGAACAATTTCCATACTCAAGCTTCCCTTCTGACTTCAGAGAAAGCGACTCTTCCAGAACTGCTTTCTCCTTTTTAGAATTTGCCTTATTGTCGTTTCCAACTGATGCTGAAATGGTATCAAGATAGTAAGTCAAGAAAGAGCAAACAGCAGCACAGCCCTGGCAGATAAAATCTTCATATAGAGGCTCGCCTTCTTCATCTCTTGGAATCTACAAGACAAACACAAGGATGTGCAGAAGTTATATTTTACAAACTATAAACAAATATAACGAAAGCAAATTTTCAGAGAGAATTACTCGATAACAGCAAGAAGGGTGAAAGAATTGAAAACGTGCCCTAATTAGTGAAATATATATATGTGTGTGTATATATATATATATATCTCTACGTAGAACAGGTTTTCTTAACTTTACTTGCAAGAAAATAAGTTCCAAAACAAATTTTTCATAGATCAAATTTTAATATGACACCAAGTATCATCCAAAATAAGTTTTTTAATTAAAGTAACGTAACTTGTGAATACGTGTCTGAAAAAAAGTACCACATGCAGCGCTTCCTTACAAAACCCTTAGGGTCATATCCACTTCCCATGCCACTTGAGTGATAAAGTAAGGCAAAGAAACACCATTAAGACCAAAACCAAGAAGAAATGTGCATTGTCAATGCTCATGAAAATATTCAAAATATAGCTCTATGAATATTATCCTGTGATAGAGGGATAAATAAATGGCTAGTAAATAAGTAAAAATATTTTTCAAAACCATTCAAAAAGCATACTAAAAGCAAGTTTCATACTATAAGATGAAACTAGCATAATGTGCCCCAAAATCCCAGCTAATAATAAGATTAGCTACCGTATCAAAACCTGTGCATATTTTCTTTTTGCGGGCATGTTTTTTAGGGGGGGGCTATGCTGCAAGCCAAATAAGAAGAGATATCAGTTACTAACCTCATCAGAAGACTGCAGAGCAATATGCTCTTCATGAAACCAATCCTCACAGATACAACACTGGATCATCTCTACTTGTTCTTCAGCATTTGGATCGGGGTAGGGGAGATCACATGTGCAATAAGTCCCTTTGAAATTATGATTGTATTGATTCTCCAAATTTTCCACATCTTTATTTGGAAAAAGCTAGATCGGTAGAACTCCCCAAATTTTGAATTTCCGCAGTCACACCTAAAATTTCTTTTGGTCCATAGTTCCACAATCTTGTCCAAGAAGGAAAACAGTAATGGACAATTTGTAAGAAATCATAGAAATAAATCTACATCATATCATAACTATGTAAGAGAACAATCTGCAGTCTGGCAAATAATATTAGAGATTGTTGAGTTCACAAAAGCTGCCAACCTAACCATTCAAATTCACTGATTCTAAGCATTTTATTGTCTCAGTAACTTGAAGAAAATTTAGCCATTCAGGCACTTATATGCACAGGCCTTCAGTGTGAATTCCCAAAGCAAACCATGTCCGAGCTTGGGAAAAAGAGTTGAAGGCCAGTAGGAGTCAGTATTCCTCACTAACATCTAAGATATCTTAGATGAAACTTATTATTTTTTTTAATTTTAATTTTACTTACAATAGTATATTTTTATACAAATTTTATTTTTAATATTCATATATTTTGTGGTCGAATTTTTTTTTCCCTTTAACCAAGTTTGCCCCACATGACTTGCTCCTCAATTGGGCCACTACCTAAAATTAGTAAATATAAGTCTTAGATCATATGTGGAAATAGAAATTTGAAAAGATCAATAAACACATCAACAAAAGTAAGAAAGAAAAAGAAAAAAAACAAAAGAAAAGGATGATAGTTAGTTCCACACTACAGTGCTTCAACACTCCAGGTTGGCTGGTGGGTCATGTCACACAGCTATACTCCGTGGACACACAAGTCAATTTATCACACAAACTATAAAAACAAAGATATAATATATGGGTTTGAAAATTTAATTGACTTCCCACAGCAACTTTGATTTCACTAAAAAAGTATTAAGTAAATAATATTTAAGATATTACCATGAAAAAATAGTAAACATAATAACATGGATGTCCAGACTCTCAAGAATGAATCTTCTTTTCCAGCCTTACACATCAAAATTCATCATCTTGCAGATGATTTAACATAGAAACATCAGAAACTATTGAACTATAATAGCATAAATATATTCACCGCACAATTTAAAAATTTTGGGAAGAAGCTATATCCAACATCAAAAGAATTAAGTACTTCCAACTTGCAACAAAGAGACAATATTGAGTTTCCATGGGTGTATGAACATACACTAACAAAAAGCATTGCACTTTTTCCATTAGACCGCTTGGAATGTATTATAAATCAATTGGTTTATAATACATTTTTAATTTTTAATTTTTGGTTAATTTGGTTGGTTAAATTTTGTTGAAAGGTGAAAAGCTGTTATTTGACATGATGGGTCTGTGAGATGTCAACTGTAGAATTTGACAAGTGTCTCAAAAATTCAAAATTCAAAATATATTATAAATCAATTGATTATAATACATTCCAAATGGACCCTAAAACACACAGGGTAGCAGACTTAAGTTAATGAACAAAACAGTACCTCGTGGCCATCATGGCAAGACAAAGAGCAGGCTGTGCAAACCCCAGCATTCCCATCCGGAGTGCATGTCAAACATGAGAAAATAGCTTGCCTTTTCATATAACCTTTATTATACGTGCACTCCTTGCCCTCATCACCTCCCAAGACCAAATCCGCTTCCTTTAGAGTATTAATTAATCCAAGTATTTCAAAGACAACATTAGTGGAACTTCAAAAAGCTTTCAAAGAGGATTGTATATAACTATATAAAGGAGATCATATGAGCAAGAAAACAAGAAACGCTAGTAATCTCCTGAAGCCAGAAACAGTTCCGTTAGCAAATAATGTTCACAATTAAGAAGTTTTTAAAGATACTTTAGCAGTCAAATCACGCCTATTGGCAAAATAAGCTGGTAAAGTTCTTCCTCACAGCCTAATATGGCTCCCAAAAGAAATTCATTGGAAACGAGTCTTGATTTTTGCAAGAATCAGTTTTGTTAGCTGGTATAGAAGGACTCATTCTGTTGGAAAATCCACAAAATTGTGTCAATTTTTCTACACTTTTGACCAAGAGTAATGTTCATTTTCCCAGAATAGCCTTGAACGGGGAATCTGGAAAGGTATTAAAGGATGTTTACAAATATGTCTGCACCCCATTCATATATTATTGTGCCTAAAGGTAATATTTTGCTCAACTCCTTTCAAAAATGAGGACCAGACTAATCTTATGTCCACAGGTAATGGGAAATCAGTCTCAACATAAGATGGACAATACTTCCCAGGCAGCACAATCAGGGGTTTGTGCATCATCACCATGACAATATTTCACCGCAAACACAAATATTATTTCAAAGATCACTATATAACATGTAGTACGGCCACCGAGGGTAAACTAATTCCAATCATTAAAAAGTTAAAACCATCATATACCTTCTTCATCTCAATGAATGATAACTTTAAAGTTGAACTATTCAGATAACTTTTTGTCAATTCCAGAATCCTCCGAATTTATATATATATATATATATATATAAACTGATAATGAAAAACGAAGTGTAATGCGTGAAATCTAAAGGGAACCTGCAAGGTGAAAAATATTGAAGGGTACGAAGATGTTCAACAGATTCCATCAATAATAGTCATTCATAGAAGAGAAATTTTATAAATCCTAACCATTCTCTCCCGAGCCCCTTGCGATTAATTATCAACCTAATCTAGACCTATTACCATCCACTACTCGAATTCACTCTAGTAGTCTACTGCTGTACTCTCTGGTTTATGGGTTGCTACAGAGACTCAAAGAGAAGCCCTAGATTTTGCTAACCGGATAATAATTTTCATGATTTATTACTAATATAGCACCTTCAAGCAGCCATGAGGCATAGAAAACAATTTTAACGTGATATATGAATGCAAAGGGGAAATCGTAAAAGAATAAACACGTCACCAGGTCCTCTTCTTCAACAGCCTTGAGGTAGTCTCCGATTGAAATCGTGGGCTCAGCTTCACCGTCGCCGCCAGCCTCAGCTTCAAAAACGTCAGCCATTTTTCCGGATTGTAAGTTAAGGGGATAATAAAAGAACACCGAGTATAAACCCTAGACTCTGGATAAACAGAGAAAAGGTAACAAGAAAATATTTTGCTACAAGCGTTCACGTAACTGAGCTTAAACGGATGACGCGAAGATCAATATCTGAAATGGGGAGCAAATTTGGGCTTCTGAAATGCGGGTTAGGGTTTATATACCGGGAGGAGTAGTTTGTCAATGCCGGGGCATTTCCCGCCAATTTGAACCCCAATGTTTTGGGATGTTGGGAAGATACTAGTGTACATTGGCATTCATTTGTTCAAAAAACGAAAGTTTCCACATTTTATACATTTTAGAAAATGATATAGCTATATGGTGTTACTCATGTTAGAAAAAATTTTGTTTTCTGCTTAGAATTTTATTTTCTCAAAAGAAAGTTGTTGTCAAATTTTCCAATGTTAAAGTGTTGCATAAATTTAATATGTTACTTTTGAGACAAAAGATTATTGCAAAAGATTATTGGTTCTAAGTTAGGATTGACATTCATATTTGGATTGACTACATTCATGATTCATTTGTTTTTGGCACATTTATAATTTAGGTGATTCTATCTAGTGAAATAATATATCTAGAAAAATGTCTAGCTACTCTCCTATGTGCATTTTTTTTTAACAAAATATAACTATTAGGTTATAGTTTTTACTAGTACTTATACAAATACATATAACCACAATTTCTAAATTCTTACACCTTGATATTTGTGTAAAAATTCTCCTAGTGGTACCATGTGGGAAATTTCTAAGGAACCCATATTTGGGTTCTTTACGGAACCCGAGAACCAGTGAGATGTTGACATGTGGTGTGTGTCAGGTGAGGTGTCAGTGTGTGATTAGAAATTGAGTTTCATAAGGAACCCATGCATGGGTTTCATAGAAGGATTGGTACCATGTGTCTAATGTGTGCAAGTAATGGTATCTATATAACACTTCTTTCTTTTTTTTTTTTTTTTTTTTTTCTTTTTATATAATGTAAATATATAATATTTATAACTATGATTTTTTCCCTTTTTTATTTTTTTATTTTTTTTTTATTTTTTGGGGCTTAGGTCAGCTTTGCGCTTTTTGCCTAGAAGAGAAGCACTAGTCTATTTTTATTTATATCATTATTTTTTGTTTAGAATAATATATGATGAAATCTTTGTTAAATCAACTTTTATTTTCAAAAATAAAACTATCTTAGAACAAGATTAATATAAGGAGAAAAAAGTTAAGGGGAAAAAAACTTATTTCTAAATAATGCGTTAGGGGAAAAACTAAAGGGGAAAAGATAAACGAGACACGTAGCGTTATTTAATTGAATAAAAAAGGTTTGTGGGACTAAGCCTAGAGGGTTTAGCCTTTTCCCCATCAAAATGAGATTTTGTCTCAAAAATTTCATACATTATTTGAGTTTGTTGGGGACCAAAATTTGGGGTTTTTTTTCCCTACACTAATTGTACTTTTAAAATCCATAAACTTTTATTTCCTCTGCACATTGATCCTGTGAAATCTCGTGGGTAGCTTTTGTTTTTTCACTCAAATTTCCTCCGGTTTGTACTAAAATCGCATAAAGGAACAAAAATGTAACTCAGCCTCTTAAAAAATGCGAATATGCGATTATAAACCGGCCGCAAGTCCCAACTGTTGAATCCGCTCCCTTGGTTCGTGCTCGCGCAAACGCTGACCCTCTCCCTCCCAAAACCCCAAAAACCCTGAAGAAGAGTCATTCCCGTTTCCCCCTCCTTATCATTACTGTCCACAAATCGTTTTGCGTAAGTTCTGCAACTCGAAATTCAATTTGATTTTCTTGTTTGTGTCTAAGATTGGAAAAGAAAAAGAAAATGTTTATGCTCTTTGTATGTTTGATCTGGAAAAAAGTATGTAAGCTGGTGTTAATTTACTTTTTATTTGCAGGAATAGAACTTCATGGCTTACAGACGCAGCATCACTGCTCGAGCGAAGCTGCTTTATGAACATCGACAACGATGTGCTCCTTCATTTTCTTCTATTCATCGTGACGACGATGAGCGTAATCAGCGTAAAACCCTGAGTGATGCCCCCATTTCTGAGACTAGAAAAATTGGTAACTATTTCCAACACCAATATTTCGGGACTAGATGCAATAATGGGTCGAGAACCTTGTTTCAAGATCGGAGATTTGCGATTCCAGTTTTTTGTGGGCCGGTTTCTGGGAGATATATGTCGACTGCTAGTGTTGGTGAAGCGACGGCCGACAAAATTGAGATTGTGAGTGATGTAGCAGAGGTGTTTGTCGATAATGCTGCTGAGGTGGCTGCACAGGCGGGGCCAGTGATGAATGAGGTGGCACTTGCAGCTGCAGACTCATTCTTCCCTGTGGCTGCACTCCAGCACTTGATTGACTATGTACATACTGTTACTGGGTTTAACTGGTGAGGACGACACCCCCATTAGAGAAACAAATGTTTTTTAGGATCTTTAAAATACCACTGCCTTGAACTGTTTGAAGAAACTACATTAGAAGTTAACAGACTTTAATACATTGCAAAGTTTGGCAAGTAAATATGCGCGATGTAATTGGTTGTAACGTTCATTTATCTGATTTTCCCATTAGCTTGGCTCAGGATCCTGATAGTGAAATGCTTTTGTGTCATAGAAACCCAATTATGCTGGATATGTTTATGACTATTTGAAAACATGATCATACTTTCATGGGTGTGAGCCTTGTTGCATCCACATTCCAAGCACTTTTTTAGAATTTCAACATAACACTGGGTCTTCCTCACGGTTGATTTAAGTGTTGATTTGGTTCTTTATTATATGCACTGAAATAAAGCATGAGAGATTGTGCGTTGTATTTTTGTTAAATACCCTAGGGACGCTAATTTATGGTCTATATTGAAATTTATTATGTTTAGGTGGGCATCAATTGTTGTGACATCAATTTTGATACGTTTGGTTACCCTTCCTCTCATGATAAATCAGCTGAAAGCCACTTCAAAATTTACAGTAAGTCCCTGCACATGCTTATTGCATTTCAACATACTTTTGTGCATTTTGTTTATCAATTTATGATATTAGCTGCTATATGGACTGGGGACCAGTTTTTCTTCATAGCTCGTCAAAATTGATAGTTCCTGGAACTTCACTAACTCATGTGAATCCAACGATCCGTTTACATGTATTCTATACCTCGATCATCAATTAAAATAAATAACTAAATGTCCAACTTAACTAATTAATTAAAAAATACGGCCTACTTATGATCAAATGGACTTAAACTGTTCATTAGTGACAAAGATGCTAGTGTTGCAAAAATTAAAAGTTAGGGAGCTACCAGTCCGCTGCTGCATTTTGTTTATTTTCATGATTGCTTTAGTCACTCAGTGTCTCTATATCATGCTAGTTCTTTTCTCATGGTGCTTTACATTATTCCATGTTACCTTGCTTGCTCCATATTTTTCTACATAATCATGATTTTATTGACTAGCACATCTTGTGCAGCTCTTGAGGCCAAATTTGGAAGCAATCAAGGAAGATATGCAAAATAGGGTACGTCCAAATTCATGTTTGTTATGATATTAGGATCATTGATTAAAGATGCACCCCGCGAATGGGATTTCTGGATCACGTCCTATAGAATGGCCTAAGTACTGTAATTATCTTATTTGACTATGATCTTCTTTTCTTGGGGGGGGGGGGGGGGGGGGGGGGGGGGGGGGGGGGGGGGGGGGGGGGGGGGGGGGGGGGGGGG